>JADHKO010000015.1:0-244036 GCA_019925425.1 Ophiostoma pallidulum
GGGCCGCCCCCCCCCGCCGTGGGTCTTTGCCATCCCGCCCTTTTTTTCTTTTTTTTTTTCAATTTTTCTTCCCCCCCCCCCCCCCCCCCCCCCCCCCCCTTCCTATATGCACGGGGCAGGATCGTCTCCGGAAGCACAGCTAACGTGTGTGGCTCGCCAGACTTCGGGTCTACCCTTGATCTCTACACAGAATGCGGAGTGAGCACCAAAGGTGCAGCAGCATCAAGTCACATTCTGGAGGTTGTCGGGAAAGCCATTCACTCAGCATCCAGATGCTGCCGTCTTCATCGCTGTGAACATGTCCACAAAGACGTCATTACATCTTGGAGCAACTGCCTCCCCCCAAGTACTACAACAAGAACACCTACCTGGGAACGTAACGGTTCGTGCAGAGCATTTCCAAAACAGCATTCCTCGCCCGCATTAGGACCAGCTACTCATCAGCCCAGGCAATCGAGCCTGACGCTGCATTTTCCAGTCTGGACTTGAGCAGATCCAACCACGGCGATCCAGAAGGTACGGCAACGACAACGGCAACGCCGACTGTAAAGCTATGACCCGGGCCAACGCCCATGAGCCTGCCTGATACGCCTGCAGATAGTTCCACAACACACGCCGCGGCCTTGACGTACTTCCCAAGCCTTCATCGGCGTTGCCAGTCGTGCTCCCAATTGCAACACAGCAGCAGAATTGCCGCGCTTGTCTGAAACAGCCAGACTACGAACTATGGGAAAGGGGAAACGCGAGGCGCTGCTTTCTGCTTTCACTGGATCTCCGTTCTCGTTCGCAATGGATTTCACCGACGACACATCCGGAAAGCTCTCAAGCGGCTTCCGACCGTCGGCGCAAATGGCTCAACCCTCGCGCCCTGTGCATCTTACGACCGTACTTCTTACGAAGAAGAAGCCCCCCGATCTGACTGGAGGCTTGGCGAATGCAAGGAGCGAGTTGACGTCAGTCTCAGACCAGCCGTGGCGACGAGAGCTGAGGATGGGGCCTAGGGAGTTACCACTCAGGAGTCCGTGGCCTTACATGTGCTCTCGTGTCTCCTCGCTCTTCTCTGAGTCTCTGATCGCGAGCTCAGCCGTCCAGCCTCTCCAGCCAACCCTCTGCGTGGGTTCCAGGTGCGTATCAGGAGAGTCGGCGCGGTTGTAGAGCGGTCGTCCCAGTCTCGGCCCGCGCAGTCCTTCCCCTCCTTCTTAAGACACCGTCCCCCTCAGCCAAGAACAAGAGGAGCCCGTCTACGCGGGGCAGTGATTCAGATCCCAAAACCACCCCGAAAAGGACGGCCCGGGCGCCTAAGGACGAAACCACCCCGGTCAAGAAGCTGAAGCTACAGGCCACTGCTAAAGTGTCTGCCTCCATCCCATGAGCCCCCCCCCCCCCGGCACAACCAGCACCAGATCCGTGCTGCATTCTCCCTGGACTCATTTCTTCGCCTCATTGATAGGCCAACTCAAGTATGCTGGACCCTTTCGAGTTATTCAGCCGATCGACCGCCTCGCATATCCACGCTGCTCTGCCTGGGAATGGTGTGCCATGGTGGCCGCGGACCAAGACCCCGTCGAGGTTTACCAACGCCGCTTTAACCATTTCCTACTGCAGCAGACGGACGCAGCGACCGTGCCTCTCGTCGTGCACGCGGCTACAACACCGACGCCGGCCACCCATGGTCGGCCCACGGCGCGGTTCCCCAACCTCCTCCGGTCGGACTGCAACCTCCGACTGGATAATACGCCATATTTCGAGGACCGCACCTTAAGGGAGCTATGAGCGCGCTTTGCAGACATGTTACTGGCCCACCGCGGGGACCTATACAGTCCGTTGACGTCTGCGGCATCTTGTCGCAATCGGCTCGCCGGCATACGATGCCCAACCCGCCACCTTCAGCAAGGCCGCGCCTATACGTGCCGAACGGTCAATGAGACGCAGACTGTATACTGCAGTGTGGCGCGACGTCGTTGACTGGGTGTTGCTCGCGGTGGGCGGCCACCGGACAGCACCGCAGGACTGGGCCTTGGGTGATTTGGCTCTTTCACTGCTGCGACGCCATCCGGGGGAACGGCAGAAGAAGCGACAGGTGATGGAGATCCACTGTCCATTTGCTGTTGAGATTACCGCCGCCGCCGGTTAGGCCAAGAACAACGTACGTGTCACCGCGGTGCCTTTCCCCTCCTTTCTTTTCCTGTCATTAGGGACGAGGATTACGATGCTGGCCGGTCACTTTGTATTTGTTGTTGGCCTTGGCTAGGCAAAAGTGACGATGATTATGATGGAGAGTTCGAGGACCAGGTGTAGCTGCCCTGGCCCTCCAACTCTCCTACACAACAATTGTCATCACTTTTGCCTGTCCCAGGCCTACACTTTGTCCTTGCAACAGTCCAGCGCCGCCGCCTGTCCCGCTGTATAGGGGGAAGAAGATCAAACATTGCAGGCTTGGCTTCTCCGTTCGGTTTAACGACGCACAGGCGTCGGTGGCGCAGTCCACCAGTGCTTCGACGGGATGGCAGTGCAGGTGCCCTTGTCCTGGAGTACTGCGCAGCAGACGGTCAGTCCAGACGGGCCCGATCCGGCGCATGCGCTGGTCGGAAGTGGTCCAGGACGGCTCGAACGCCAACATCAAAGAGCCGCGGCTGTCGAGCAGGTGGGCCAAGCAAGTCCTGGCGACGCCGGTTCTGCCTCTCTGAATGGCTGGCACTGCGGAGAGATGGTGGCGTACTGGGTGCATCTGCGGCCGTGGACTGGGCGAGTACGACACTATACTGATGCTGGAGGGCCCCCCTTCGGTTGGACCTTTGAGCAACAGTCAGTGGAATGGACGAACAGCCCACGGCGCAGCGGGACAAGAATGAGAAGAAGGTCGTTTCTTTTCGACACCTATGGGCTGGCTGGACAGCAGCAGCACGCAGCGCCATGCGGCTCCTTTGTTGTTGCCTGTCGCCGTGGCAGTTCACGAAGCAACTGCATCCCCCAGGTATGCCTCTGGGGAGGCCTGTTGTCGATTGGCAGTCAGCCAGCATGCAAAGGCCATGAGCAAGCCGGCGGTTCGCCATCAGCGCTCCCTCAAAAAGATCGTCCGGTACCTGGCCGGCAAAGAGATGTGGGGAGTAGAGCACAAGAAGCCGGAGCAACCATATGGCAACGGCGATGAGATCCGTATCGACGCCTATGTTGACGCATCATGGGCAGATGATGAGGACAACCGCCGGAGCAGCTACGGCTACGTGTTCATGATGGCCGGAGGCCCAGTTGCCTAGGCTGCCAAGCAATTGCCGACAGTCAGCACGTCGACAGCCGAAGCCGAATATGCCGCAGCCTACCACGCCACACAGCCCTATCTTTCGACGATGTCTTTCCGGAACTTCAGTTGTCCCTGACAGTCCTAGTCCGGCGTCCTGAGAAACGAACCCCACAGAATCAGTCGACGGTGCTTTGTGGCTGTGGGACCACCGCTTGATCCTTACGCAGCGTACGATCACTACACTACCAGGGGGCTCTCGATGCCCTCAACCGGTCTGAAGAGCACGCGCCCACAACGATGGCCTGTTCTGACAAGTCCACGCATGCCCTATATTGTTGCTGTGGGCGTCGCGCAACACGAGGCAGCCAAGTCGTCTGCACCCAGACACGCATTTTAGCCACGGCCGGGCGTGCCACTCGTGCTGCTCACGAGATGGGTGTTCCCGGCCGCGGTGAGACCTAGACTGCTACGTCTGTCGCACAGGACGTGAATGTGGCAGGGAGATGATCTACGTAGCCTACTTATGAGCGGTCAAGGACGAGGTGTGGCGAGAGCTCCCAGCGACGAGCAACAGCGGGACGGGTTGCTGTGCTACGCGGCTCGGTTGTGCCCGTCCTGTGCCCCCCTCGGGGAGCATCGATAACGGCAACGACGGACCTAAATCAGCAGTTGCTGAGAAGCACAGCCAGTTCGACGTTCGATGCTGAAAAGTATGTGGTCGTATGGCGAAATCCAACGCCTAAGAATGCTACGACGCGGCCGACGATGTAGAGCCAACTCTCGCTCCTTGACATCAACCTTTTGCCTCAACTGCCGTTTGAGTACAGCCACCGCGTCCCATGCATATAGCCATGGCACGCAACAATGTCGCTCTGGGTGTCCAAGCCAGCTCACACTCTCGATCTCATCAACCCAGTCCACAGAGACGTGGCCTGTAGCCACCTTCACCATTTTCCAATCTCACCATCTTTCTCCCCGTTACAACACAATACCTCTGGTAGACAGGTCAGAATGGAAACTAGGCTTCTTACACAAGAACCAAGGCTCACACTATGGTAGCAACTCAGCCGACCACCAGGAAAAAGTCACCGGCGACCCATATCGATGCTTTACGACACCTGCTGTGTTATCTCATCCACACAAAAACACTTGCGCTGTCATTCCCAAACCATGTTACCCGAGGACTAGAATTGTTCTCGGATGCTTCCTTTGCCGATGATAATGACGACAGACGCAGCTTATAAGGGATGGCGATAAAGTTGAACTGTTACAACATTAACTATGGAGGCAGAGCTGCTTTCGCTCTCATATGCAACGAAAGAGCTCCTGTATATTGCTCAGTAGGAGGAAACCCATCTTACCACAACTAAAATCCAGTATCCTATATTGGAGAAGATAGGGACAGTCCTTTCTTATTAAGACGAGCTATTAGCACATGGGCACGGCGGTACATCGCTGTGAGTCGTGACCGACAATAAAATGGCCTGCTGGCCTTTCCCTTTAATTCGCATCAAACTAAACACATTCGTTACAAAAGCCGCGACAGTTCATATTAAGTCGAAGGGTCCAAAGGCACAAGACGTACTAAGGCTACACATAGAAGCGTGCCTTGATTTCTATTCCACATCATATCTCTGTACGTTGCGCTGCTTTACCAGGTGTAGATGTAGTTGTGTGCGGCGTCATATATGTATATATATATACCCCAGCAAATCAGATGGGCGACACGTTGTGTGGCGTGGGATACAAAAGAGCGGCGGAGCAAGCGTGAGAAAGACGAGGGCAGCTGGTCAAGCCAAGAAAGATACTGTACGGTTAAGACGGTAGGAATCACACGCTACGGCGAGATGAGGGCGCGTTCACGCATCAAGAAACCAGGGAAAGAGAAGAAGATCCAGAAAAGGCGGGTTCAGAGTATCACAATACATAGAGGAATATACACGCTCATTGCCACGTCACGGCCACCAAACTCGCATAAAAGAATGACCACACGCAGCCCCCCCAATCTCTAGCAGCACGTCCGGTGGAAGGAGCAGCTGCCGCCGCAGCAGTTGCAGCCGAGGCTGAGGTTGCCGCCGCGGAGGTAGACGGCGTCCCAGCGGCCGCCGGCGTTGGAGTCCGCGTCGTCGAGGACGGCCATGGGCCGCGGCTCGGCAGTCTGGAGGGGGAGGAAGTCAGTGGGAGGCGGGAGGCGGCGGAAACAGAAGGTGAGCGCATCCGGGGCAAGGAGCCAAGGGCCCCAAGGCGCAAAGACGTACCGGCTGCTTATCGACTGGAGCGGCGGCGGCGGCGGCGGCCGGGTCCGCGACGTCGGCCACCATGTGGACCTGCTCCGGCGTTGTGTCGGTGACGGTCATTGTGCGGGGATGGCGAAAGGGGGGGGGACCGGGGGGGACCGGTGCGTTTGGTGGTTGTGTGTGGACGGGACGCCGAGGACGGACGGGAGACGGGAGACGGGAGAGCGATTGTTTGCCGGCGAAGATCGGGTCGCGTTGCGGACGAGCTACGGAGCACAGAGGAAGGGAAGAAGAAAAAAAAATGGAAAACGGCTGGTCCCCCCCTAGTATTATGTATGCGCAGCGCAAAACGTCCCCCCTCCCACCCCCCTGTCTGCCCAGTCAGGAGGGCGCCCACGCTCAGCCGTCCGACGTTGTTTTATTTTTTTTCCACTTGAACGCCCCACGCGTCTTGGCAAGCCGTTCAGCTCTGCCCCTGAAGACCAGAACCCTCCCGACACTAACTGTAAAATGGCAGGGTCCCTAATATTAGACTTTCCTCCTGCTTCCCCTTCCCGTGGCTTTGCTCATTTTCGCCGACTCGATCTTTGCAACGCCCGCCGTCAGCCCCTCACCAGCGCCCGCAGCCGCACCCACTAGAACGGCGACATGCTGCAAGGCGGCGCATTGAATCCACCCTGCGGTTGCAGCTCCCAGTCGTCGAGCGCTGCCGCGGCCTCCCCTCCACCATCCGCGTCCGCGTCCGCGTCCGCGTCCGCCGCGGCGGTCATCGCCCACAGCGCTGGGTCCAGCAGCGCCGCCTCCGCCCCGGCGAGGCAGGAGTACGAGTCGAAGCTGGACACGTCGTCGGCCGCCGTCATGGTGTAGTCCGCCTCCAGCAGCAGCTGCTGCAGCAGCAGCATGCTTTCTCTGTGCGCCGCGTCTGCGAGCCCCGACCCCGACCGTGGCACCGGCACCGGCACTGGCATTGGCGCTGGCGCTGGTACTGGCGCGTTGTCGATTTCCAGAGCAGACCCTCCTTCCCGGATGCCATCCACCACTGGTGACGGCAATGTGGACGACGGCGGCGGCAGATGCGCTGCAGCCGACGACGGCGACCGTAGTCGTGCGCCCGTCGCCCGCCGCGTCTGCTGCGTCTGCTGCGTCTGCTGCGTCTGCTGCAGCTGCAGCAGGTATGCGCGCGGCGTCTGCCCCGTCACCTCCTTGAACTTGCGGTGGAAGTGCCACCGCGACACGCGCGCCTGCGACGCCAGACTGGCCGCCCTCGCGGGGGTGCTGGCCCTTGTGCTGGCCCTTGTACTCGTACTGGTGCTGGTGCCAGTGCTGGTGCTGGTCCCCCGATCAACACCACTCTCGCCCTCGCCCTCGCCCTCGCCCTCGCGCTCCGTTATAGACGCCTCCGAGGCCGCCTCCGCAGCCGCCTCTGCAGCCGCAGCCGCAACCAGCTGCCGGATCCGCGCCACGGCCTCGTCGTCCGGCATGCCGCCCGCGGTCGCCGGCTTGCAGCGCTTGCACGCGCGCAGCCCCGCCGCCTCGGCCGCCGCGGCGTCCGCGTAAAAGGCCACGTTGGCGCGCCGCGCCAGCCGCGCCTTGCAGTTGGGCCGGCAGTAGATGCGCGTCGTGCGCACGCCGTACACAAACAGGCCGTCGGCGGCCGCATCGCGTCCCGCAACGGCGCGCCACTTGTCGCCGTCGGTCGGGTAGGCGTGGGCAGACGGGGCGGAACGGGCCAGGAGAGCCATCTTAAGGGAGGGGGGGGATTGTATCGTATACTGTTTTCGGTACCACAAACAGATTGTGCTGAAACGAGGCGAGTATTGTGTGTGTTTCAACCGAGTGCAGAGGGGATGAAGAGTGAATGGAGGCAGTGACGCACTTCCTTTTCAACTGCCATCGGTAGCGTCTTTGTCTCTGCCCGTGGAAGCCTGGCATCGTTGCTGCTAAAGTGGCCAATCACCAATCAGTGCGCCGGTTGTCAGCGACCAAAGCACTAAGAAACACCCAGGCCTTTTAAAAGTCCATTTGAATTGTAGACTACCGCAGTCGTCGTCGCGGGACGAGGCGACATCCAGAGCAATGACCGCTCAGTACCACAGCACTCCCACCCACAACCCCCCTTCACTCCTCGGTCGCCAGCGGCTGCATCTTGATGTTGCCGCTAACACCAGCCGCACCAGCCACACCAGCCGCGCCGCCCACGACACCCGCGTCGAAGAGCACCTTGCCGTCCTGGCTCTTGGGCACAACCGTTTCCGCAAAAAGGGACGCCGGCGTGTGCTGTGCAAACAGCCAGTTCAGCTCGTCAAAGGAGCGGCCTCGCGTCTCGGGCAGGTAATTCTTCGCCCACTGTGAGAAACACCAGGTAAATATCGTCCAGATGAAATTGCCAATGTACGAGTTGGGCAGGTTCAACTGGAACACGTACGCGGCCACTGCTGCCGCATAGTAGGTGCAGTGCGCCAGGCACACCGTCTTCTGGCGCAGCCGCGTCGCGCCCAACTCAGCCGGTAGCATCCAGCCCTGTGCGACGACCGACGCATGGAACGCAAACGTCCACACCCGTGTCAGCGCGGCCTGGTTGCATCTATAGGCCAGTCGCGTGAATATTGCTTCGAGTTCGAGTCCAGTCCCAACGAACGCGATCCTCATAGTTAGGGCCTGTACCAACGCCCACATACAGGCCATCGTCACCATACCCCCAAGAACAATGTCGCGCCGGCCGAAGTTCGGCATCAGCACAGTCCAGCTGACAAGCGTGCCGGCGAGAGCCAGGCCCGTGTCGCCCGTATTGAGGCGGTACGTGGTCACGGCCGGGATGCCGACCTTTTTGAAGAAGGTCGCCAGGGCGTAGACATACACCATGCCCGAAAATGCCTGTGCGCCGAACGCGATGCATGCAATCCCGGTGCGTCGACACTCGGTGCCGCGGAAGCAGTCGCGGTAGTGCGTCATGGTAGATCCATCCTGGCCAGCGGCGGCACGAAGCTCGAGGGCGTTGGTACGCTCGATGGCAGTGAGGGTGGCATCGATGCTGGCCGCATGTGCAGGATCGGAAACCTGCGAAGACGACTGCAGACGGAAAAGCACCGCGCGCGCCTCGTCGCGGCGGCCAATCCGCACCAGGTGCCAGGGTGAGTCGGGCGCAAAGCAGAGGATAGGGAACATGAGCACGGGCAACAGCCACTGCAGCGAAAGGGGGATGCGGTAGGACCACTGGTCGTCGGCGCCGAGGCTGGAGGGGGGAGCCAGCACGTAAGCGGCGACGAGCTGCCCGAAGAGGAAGCACACGTTGGTGCAGGAGGTCAGGTAGCTGCGCAGAGTCGGGGTTGGCAGCAGCTCAGAGGCGTAGGCGGGTGCCGACGAGGCGAAGACGCCCCAGGGCACACCACACAGCAGCTGGCCGACCGCGAGCACGGCGGCGTTGGGCGCATATACTGTGACGAAGATGGTGGCGGAGACAGTCGCCAAGGCGGCGAGCAGCACGCGCCGGTGGCCGTGGCGGTCGACTAGGAAGCCGGTGAGCCAGGCTCCGAAAAAGCAGCCGACGGGGGCGCTGTTGAGCAGGACCGCCTTCCACACAGGCGACAGTTTGTGCCGGCCGCCGGCGTCGACGATCTGGCCGTATTTGGCGACGAAGGGGGGACTATTGAAGAAGTTGGCGATGCTGGGGGGGTGAGTTAGCAAGAACCGGAGGTATCGAGGAGGGGAGGACAAGGACAACGAAGCCAGGATACTTACAGGATCATATTGTAGCCCTCCATCATAACGCAGGCCGACACCACCAGACACCAGTTGACGGCCTTGCAGTGCAACTCCACAGCATCGAGGACGGGCAGCTCGGACTCGTCCGCCGCTGCTCGTCCGGCAGCCTCGCTGCTGTCACCGTCGCGATCGTTGCTGCCGTCGTGCCCGTGGTCCACTAGTCTCGGCTGCTCGTCGGGAACGGGAGCGTGGCGGTCTGAGCCGGTGGTCGAGGCCGGGTCGAAGCCGGTGTCGACATCCGCGTTGGAGCCGATCTTGACAACCAGCTCGAAGGACACGTCGACCGGCGGCCGGTGGTGCGGTACACGCATTATGGAAGCGACAAGAGTACGCTCTGTCTCAGTTGGTGGTGTACAAGAAGAATGATGTGGTTCACTGGAGTTGGGCGATGTCTGCAACGTCGGCGTGGGAGTCCTGTGGGAAGCGGTAAATAAGAAGCGGACAGGACGAGAGAAATCCTCACGACGGCCGATGAGGGGCGCTGCTCTGACGGGTGGGCGCTGGCAGGGTCGCAGTTGCCGTGGTTAGGAGGAGGACGGTCGCACCTGCCGTGCGTGGCCTCCATTGCCCGGTGAACAGCGGTGTGCAGCACAACGCAGTCACCGACGGAAGGAGGCGGCGCTCGGCGCGGTCCATCGCTCTTTCCCCGAGGGGAGGAGAGGACTGTATCGCCAGAGGAGGGTTATGCAGCTTTGTGAGGTCTGATTTGTGCATGCATAAGACGAGGAGCACAAGTACAGCGCAGCGAAGCCACAACGGCCTGGCACTGGGAGTTGGACGTAATTCTTTGACTTTATTTTCGTGGGCACTACTAGGATAGTTCTGTCTTGTAGGGGGAAGAAGAATGAAGTACTGAAAAGGGAACGACGAAAAAGAAAAACAAAAGAAAAAAAAAGAAGATGAGAATGCAGTCTCGTGAGAATCACGATACACAACCCGGGCTGCCCACTCGTCTACATAGCCGTTACCATTCCCTGTCACCTCTGCGTGTGGTATTCATACGTACCTTGATACCACCTGCGAACAACCTTCCCACAACCTTCAAGCCACGGCTTGTCCATTGCCCTCTCATCGTTGTCAATCTGCCTGTATTCGCCTAAGATGAGGCGTTCTGGAGTCAACCCACATCAGTTTGTCTGGGACGGAGACGGGGGAATAAAGGTCAAATAAGGAACAACCCGAGCTCGGAAATGCAAAGGACGCTGGGCCGTGCCATCGAGCACTGGCCTCGCCTTGCCCTGCCGCCCTCGCTTTCTGCCGTGTCTTGGACGGAACTCATGTTTTCCCGCCGGGTGGCTTCCCAATCTATCCCCAATGCCTCGATATTACCTTGGCACTGGCACTCTGCCCGCATCTACACATGCACCCTCTGCATCCTGCAGCAGCTGTACCAGCTTCGCCTGCCGACCACATTGTGCCATCTTACGATGGTTGTTCCCCTCTCACCCCGCCTGCTGGCATTCTTGGCGGCCATGGAAACCACTGCCAACACTATATCGAGAGCCATTAACCGGTGAGAGGGGGATGGGAAGGGACACAACAAGGACGGAATAATGCTCCAGTCCCACGGAAGCGAGGAGCCAACAACGGCAGGAGGCAGGCGTATATAAATCGGCAAGCGAGCCATTGCAGGCCGTGCTCTCCTCCGTTCTACAGCATATTTAAATCTCCCGTTCACGCCAGAAGACGACTTCTGTCTCGTGCCGAGACGTCCTCACATTGTCTCTACCCAGCGACGCGACGACCACTCACACGACACCATGCTCACGCCGCGGGTGAGACGCCGCGTGCTGCTGCCGCTGGCCCTGCTCGCGCTCGCCGTCGGCAGTAGGGTGCCGGGCGCGGCCGCCCACCGCGGCTTTGGCAGCCAGGGCAACGCCGGTGGCCCGGCGGACGACGTGTGTGCGGGCACGCCGCGGACGGACGCGGGCACGTACGACTACGTGGTGGTGGGCTCGGGCCCCGGGGGCGGCGTGCTGGGCACGAACCTGGCCAAGGCGGGCTACTCGGTGCTGATGCTGGAGGCGGGCGGCGACGAGAACCCGCGCGGCACCTACGACGCGGCGACGACGTGGGACTTCTTTGCCAAGCGCTTCCCCGAGGGCAGCCCGCTCAACACGCAGTACGTGCGGCAGACGTGGCGCACGCCCGAGGGGCGCTACTGGGTCGGGCTGGCGGGCGCGCCGGCCGGGTCGGAGGTGCTGGGCACGTACTACCCGCGCGGCGCGACGCTGGGCGGCTCGTCCATGATCAACTACATGGTGGTGTGGCTGCCGAGCGACAGCGACTGGGACTACCACGCGGCGGTGACGGGCGACGCCAGCTGGGGCGCCGACAACATGAACCGCATCTTCCAGCGCATCGAGCACAACAACTATCTGCCGCGCGGCCTCGCCACCTCCCACGGCTTCGACGGCTACTTCCAGACCAACATGGACCACCGCGTGCGCGGCGTGCCGGACGCGGCGCTGCAGGGCAACAGCGTCATGCGCACGTTTGCGCAGGACTTTGGCCTCACGCCGGCGACCGGCTGGAGCAACATGAGCGCGCTGCTGACGCGCGACCCCAACGAGCGCACGCCCGACCGCGACACCACGCAGAGCCTGTACGGCCTCGTGCGCCACGTCTACGCCAACAGCTCGCGCTACTCGTCGCGCTACTACATCCGCGACGCGCTGGCCGACAAGACCGTCAACCTGACGCTGTCGCTGCACTCGTTGGCGACGCGCATTCTGTTTAACAGCACGGGCGGCGACGGCAGCGCTGCCCCGGCTGCCCCGGCTGCCCCGGCTGCCGCCCCCCCGCCCCGTGCCACCGCCGTCGAGTACACCGTCGGCACGGCGCTCTATGCCGGCGACCGCCGCCAGCCGTACGCGCGCGCCGTCCGCGGCTGCCGGGTGGCGCGCGCGCGGCGCGAGGTCATCGTCGCGGGCGGCGCCTTCAGCTCGCCGCAGCTGCTGATGCTGAGCGGCGTCGGCCCCGCCGACCAGCTGCGCGCGTTCGGCATCCCGCTCGTGCGCGCGCTGCCGGGCGTGGGCGAGCACCTGGTCGACAACCAGGAGCTGCCGGTTGTGGGCAGCGGCAGCGCGGGCGCGGGCGAGGCGTCCGTGGCCATGGTGCGGTCGCAGCACGCGCCGCACGGCGGCGGCGCCGAGCGCGACGTGTTTTTGATGGGCGGCCCCGGCTTCGTCTTCCGCGGCTTCTTCCCGGACAACCAGACCAACCGCAACATCCAGCCGGCCGACCCGGCCCAGGCGTACGGCGTCAGCATCGTCAAGGGCGGCACTGCGGCCGACACGGGCTACGTGCGCCTGCGCTCAGCCAGCCCCTACGACGTGCCGCGCATCAACTTCAACCTCTACACGGGCGGCGCCGGCGACGCCGACCTGCTCGCCATGAAGGACATTGTGGCGTGGGTGCGCACCGTGTATGCGCGCGCCAACATCACGGCCGTCGAGCCGCCGTGCGACAAGGCGGCGGGCGCCGTGACGAAGACGCCGGGGGCCGCCGCCGGCACCGCGACGGGGCCCAACGCGTGCAGCGCCGCCGACGAGACGTGGATCCTGCAGAACACGTTCGGGCACCACCCGACGGGCACCAACAAGATCGGCAGCGACACGGACCCGCTGGCGGTGCTGGACAGCAAGTTCCGCGTGCGCGGCGTCGCCGGGCTGCGCGTCGTCGACGCGAGTGCGTTTGCGCGCATCCCGGGGGTGTTCCCGGTGACGCCCACGTTTATCATCAGCCAGAAGGCGTCGGACGACATGCTGGCGGAGCTCACGGCGGGCAAGGCGATTGAGCCGTGGGTGTAGGGGGGGCATGCTGATGATGATCTAGGTTCGTGTCAAGATGGTCTGGAGGTGTGCATGGATACGAAAAGGCGCTGGCGGGGGTGATGGGAGAAAAGGGTTCGCGTTGGGGTGGCTGTGGACAACCAGGCCCGTAGATGGTAGCTCGACACAGAGACAGCAGAAGAGCACAGAAAGAAGGGTGTCTTCTTGTCAACAACGACGAGACTCGAGGCGAAGAACGGACGGACCTAGGGACGATATAGTCCTGCGGTCGCTTGGTGCCCGGCGGCGGCTTTGGCGTCGTGCGGCTGCTGGCGTTGACGCTGCTCCAGTCCTGGTCCTGCCTTGTCCCTTTTTCTCGTGCTTTTTCTCGTGTTTCTTGTTTCTTTCCCCTTTGGCAGACCCCAGTCGCGGCAGATGCTGCTCCACAGTCGTTCTCGCAACCTGTCACAGGCTGTTGCATCGTGTGAATACCCCTATCACCCCCCTGTGTGGGCCGACTCTGCAACGCCAACCTGAAACATAGAGAGCATCAACGCAGAGGGGGAGAAAGGCATCTCGCGTCGACTTACCCTTGTCTGGTCTCGTTTGTTAAAAGGGAAAGTCGGGCCTTCCATTCTCTTTCTTCATTCTTTTTTTGGTTCCAGCTCTTCCCTTTTCTTGGCAAGCATAGTCGATCATTACCTTTAGCAACTTCCACCTCAACCATGACCACTCTCTACACGACCGTCGACGTGCGCGACGACCCCGACCGCGAAGTCGAGGGCAGCGACACCGACGTGGGCGACTCGCTGATTGGCGACTGCGACTGCCACGGCGGCAACGGCGGCGACGACGAGAAGCGGCGCCCGTGGGCGGCCGACATGCACCCGCGGGCCAGCTGCCGGCGAGCGCCCGGGGGCGCTGTCGCAAAGGCCATGGCTGTGATGCGGCGGCACCGCTGGGCCATCGACACGGCGCTGCTGGCGGCGGTGCTGGGCTTGCTTGTGGTCGTCATCGTGCAGCAGCAGCGGCTGCTGGGGGCACGGCCGGCGCGGTGGCAGATCGGGGGCGACTTTTCCGCCGCCGGGCCAATATGTAAGTGAGAGGGAAAGGAGAGAGATGCGCACCGCCACCCCCCCCCAACACCACCCTCCACCTCGCTAACGTCCCAGTCGACACAAAGGTGGTCAAGTGGGAGGCCGACGAGGCGTTTGTGCCGGCCGGCGACACGGCGTTTGTGTCCAACGCCACGAAGGCGGCCTGGAACACGCTGATGCCGGGTACGTGTGCCGTGGGACGCTTGTCCGTGATTGTACCTCCCCCCCTCGCCCTTGCTCGACGCGTCCTGCTAACATCACAGCTGGCACGGGCTGGCGCCACACCGAGTCTGAGACGACCTTTTTCACCACCACCATGACGCACCAGCTGCACTGCATAGTGAGTGGCAGGTCTCCCATGTCTCCAGACTGTTCTTCTGTTCGCTGACCACTCCCTCCCGCCCCCAGTATATGATGGGCCGCATCTACACCGCGCTGCGCACCGGGGACGCCGCGCTCGCTGCCGACCTGCCCCTTGACTACCACTCGCACTACCTGCACTGCATCGACTACGTGCGCCAGGCGACAATGTGCGCGGGCGACGTTGCCGTCGAGGCGCACGAGCCGTCGGACGCGTCCGACAACGGGCCGCTCGACGGCGGCTGGAGCGGGCACCACGTGTGCAAAGACTACAGCCAGGTGAAGGGTTACCTGGAGGGTGAGCAGCCGCCGGTCTATGTTCTCTTCCGTTTCTCTGTTTCTGCGTGGAAGACATTGCTAACAAAAAAACAGGCCAAATCCGCGACGGCGTGCGGACGGTGCTGCCGATTGACGATTAGGGTGGTGAAAGAGCGAGAGACGGAGAGAAAGGGGACACGGGGGAGGACGCAAGGCTGGAGTATCAATACTTGATGGCTGTCTTTACGCGGGCCATTTCTTTCTTCTTTCATCTTTCATCTTTCATCTTTCATCGTTCCTTCATTCATTCTTTCTTCCCTTCGTTCCTCTCGTATTACAGAGGCGGGGACGTCCAGCATGCCCCCGAAAATAGAACTGACCCCATACAAAAGCCGCGCCATCCAGTCATCTGCTGTTTGTTCTGCATATTTTTTCTTGGTGTGACTCTTACTCCGACGCTTGTGGGTTCCGTGGCGCTGCACGCAGTTCCGTCCACATTGCCCCTTTTGGGAACCAGTCCCTCTTTGCCCTATATAGCTGCGGACGTTCCGACATCTCGGCTCGATTTTGACCGGCTACATCTCAACACCCCGAGCGACCACGGCAGCCTCAGCAGACCCAACGACCACCCTTGTCTTTTCACTAGTCCAAGGGACCCCCTCTCCTCCTCACCCGCCCACCATGCTCTCCCACCGTGCTGGCACGGCCGACGACATTGAGCGTCTCGTCGACGTCTTCTTCTCCGCCTTTGGCGACAACGCCGCCACCACCCGCGTCTTCCCGACGCACTCGCCGCAGTCGCGCGTCTTTTGGCGGCGCAACCTGACCGACAGCCTCGCCGACCCGTATGTGAGCTGCCGGGTGGTCGTGGACGAGGAGCCTGGGACAGCGCCCCAGATTGTCGCCTTTGGCCTCTGGAACCGCCCGCGCCCGGCCGACGCCCCGTTCGCCGCCATGCCGTCCGCCGACGCGTTCCCCAGCGACGGCGACCGCGCGGCGGCGGCCGAGTTCTTCGGCGACCTCGACCGGCAGCACCGCCGCATCATGACGGACGCGCACACGGGCGTGGCGGTGCCGCACTGGTACCTCGAGCTGCTGGCGACGCACGGCGACCACCAGGGCAAGGGTGCCGGCGGCATGCTGCTGCGCTGGGGCGAGCAGCAGGCCGACGCGCAGCACCTCCCCTGCTACCTGGACGCGACGCCCGACGGCCGCCCCGTGTACACCTCGGCCGGCCACGGCTTCCGCGAGGTGGATGCACGGCGCTACTTTGGCAGCGCCTACGAGCAGGTCTTTATGGTGCGGGATCCGCGGCCGGTGGTCGGCGAGGCGGCAGGGGGTGCGGGTGGGGGGCCCGCGGCGGCGAAGTGAGACGGTTGCATTGTTGGCATGTATCTAAAACGACGTTGTGCAGTTTCCGCAATAAAGCCATACAAAGCCCATTGTTGCTACGGCCAGTGTCGTATATCAGTCTTGCCGTGAAAGGGGGACGGGGGAGGGGGCGTGGTTGAAGACGGCACGTGACGCCGCAACGACGAGGCGAGCGCAGTCTTCTACGTGGCTTTCTTTTGTCTTTTGTTTCGCTTGCTGTTCTCTCCATTCTCTTGTAGTCCTTGTCCTGTCTTCTTCCTTTCTGCCCTGTCGCCTTCCCGCCCGGCGGCTGACGCCGGCACGTGGACGAGCCATGCACGACAGGTGAGACATGCCACCCCCCTCCCCCAAATCGCGGCATCCCGTGTGGCATTCCACGAGGGAGGGGGGCTAGGCAGCCTTGACCACGGGACGAGCCGCCATCTCGCAGATGACTGCGCGTCACAAGGGTGGTGCGGCTGGAGGCTGTCTGGGTGACGGACTAGCTGTTCCCTATATAAGGCGAAGGCTGTGTCTGCCAGCCCCGTTGTCGCTTTGCCCGTTTGCATCTCATCATGTCCGATTTGGTTTTGCAGTTTAACTTCACAAACTATACCGAACAAAGTTTGTTTCCGCCGTCCACCACCTAAAGCTGACATGCGCCCCCGCGACCACTCGCCTGGCCGCCACCGAAGCCGCAGCTGGGAGCGCCGGTCGCCGGACGTCGCCACGACTCCTGCCACACCCACGACCAGAGATGGCAGCCGCGTGCCGTCGCCGCAGCGCGAGGACCAGCTCGAGCACCTCATCCGACGCATGCTCGAGCACACCCTGCACAAGTTCGAGAGCCAGCGGGACGGCGAGGCTGGCACCGACGTCCGGGGACCACTCTCTCAAAGCAGCCTTGGCAGCAGCAGCAGCCGCAGCCCGGCCAGCAGCCCCGGCAGCACGCCCAGCAGCGACCACCTCGCCCGCCTGGTCCTCGGACAGGTTGTGCAGTTCGCAGTCGGCCGCTACCTCGCCAGCAAGAAAAAGAAGAAGACGACGGCGCAGACGACGGCCAGCGCCGCGAGAGAGGTCGCAGCACCAGCGTCGGCAGCGCGGTCCACGAACCACCCAGCGCCTACATCCCCACTGCGCCCTCCTCCGTGGCCCCCATCCCCTCCCCACCACCAACCTCCCCTGCCAGACGCTGGGCCGCCACGACTGCGACGACAACGACGCTACCGACACGACCTCGACGGCCGGGCGGGTGCACCGGCGCGCGGCCTTCAGGATCGAGGGCAGACAGAGCATGGGTCCCTACGGCCCCCACAGCCTGCTCCAGACAGCACGCCACCGCCGCCTCCAGTGCTACTCCCGGCTTCGTCCAGGACGCTCCCGCTCCCGCCGCGAGGCGCTCGGGAACGACAGCGGGTGCGCTTTGACGACGACGAGCCTGACGTCGTCCCGCGACACGTGCATGCGCCCAGGCGTCCGCCATGGCTGCCACATCGGCATAGCGGTGGCCATCTCGAGCGCGGCCCTGACGCCGCGTTGGCGCTGGCCCTTGAAGACTTGCTGCTGCAGATGCGGCGTACCGACGACGCCGTCTTCCGGCTGCTGGAGCGGCCACACGTCGTTTTGGTAGAGGAGGTGGGCGATAGGAAGGAACGGAAGGATAGGAGGGACGGGCGTGATACGCGGACGCCACCACCGCCGCCGGATGCTCCTGGCACGGCTCTCCGGACGCACGCTGTCGACCTGCAGCGGGCGCTGGCGCGGGCGCGGTCGGAGGCGCGCAGCGTGATGGTGATGCTAGAGGCCGGCGGCGAGCGCGGATGATACGGTGGACGTGGCGAATTTACGGTGGCTCCAGCCTGATGTACCTATTCCAGCATAGAAAAGGCATGAGTAGAGAGAAGAGCATGGCGGTTCCGTTCTGCCGCTCGGCCTTGTGCCGCTGGCCCTCGAACATGCCTTGGCCCAACGTGGTGCTGATTTCTGTCGTATACAAGAACTATCTCCTTAATACCCACCGTAAAACACGCAACGGCTCGCTATAGCATACACGCCCATTCTAGTATGGTTTGTGCCTCCCTGCACAGGTCAATTTGAATTAACTTATTACGGAACCCCCCCCCCCCCCCCCCCGGGTCCCTTCTCCCCTCGGTTCTCATGACGACAGCAGCAGCTGTCCGGTCGCCCCGCGGTGCAGCCGGACCCGCAGCGTCTTCGCCACCTCCGACATCTCGTCGGCCGTCTGCGGTGCCGCCATCCGCGCCAGCTCCTGCGCCGGCAGCACGTCGATGAACAGCGCCGGCAGGCTTTCGGTCTTGAACGGGTCGACGTGGTGGCACGCCGTCTGGACGGCGACGATGACGAGCTGCGCGGTGGCCGCGAAAAGAACGGCCGCCGGCAAGGCCAGCCAGTACCAGTCGATGTTGACGACGGTCACAGTCGTGAATGCGGTACCGTTGATGCTCGCCGTGCCGCTCGACTCGACGTCGTTGCGCACCGTCTTGGACAGACTCCGGGCCATCTGCTGGTAGAAGTAGCCGACGCCGCCGCCTTCGTCGCCGGACAGCGTCAGCGTCTTGTTTGTGCCCAGCACCGTCGTGGCGTAGTACGTCGAGTTTGCAAGTTTGTACAGCAGCCCGATCATGTCCGTGTCGTAAGAGTACTCGTTCACGCCCTCGGAAAAGCCGCCTTGACCGGAGCCGGACAGCCCGGAGCCGACAAACGCCTTGAGCGTCTTCCAGGTGCGAGCGCCCACGGTGTATGCCACAGCGGCACTGCCGGCGGCAAAGACGGCGCCGTCGTCGGGGCCCGGCGTGATCGACACGTCGAAGATGGCCGACGAGTTGGACTTGTTCACGATCTTCCCGGACGCGGCGACGGCGGTGCTGCTGAGGGACGCGTTGGGATACGTCGCGACCAGCGTGTTTTCCAGCGTGCCGCTCGTCATGCTGCTGCGCCACGTCTGCACGCATAGGTAGAGGCTGCAAGTGACCGCCTGGGGCGTCTCTGCCAACGGAAAGGCCTTTGGAAAGAGGTACTCGATGCGGCAGAGCTCGTTGCCGTAGGACGAGGTTGCGCTGAGGGGCGCTGCGGTGCCCGTCGTTCTGGTGCTGAGGGTGCCGTTGATGATCGTGGCTGAGGACTCCCGAGAGAGGGACTCCGGGACATCCGAGGTGCCTGTGGGGCCGTCGGGCAAGGCATACGAGCAGGATCCCAAGGTGTCGCAGGTTGTCTCGATCTCGCTGGTGCTGTTGACGCAGCGGCTGCACACCCCGAGCGTGGCGTAGTCGGGCCACGTGCAGTTGCCGGTGGTGCAGCCGCTGGAGGAGACGCTGAAGATGTCGGTGCTGCCGATGTTGTACAAGGTGTTGTAGAAGCCGCTGTTCCAGGCCCTGTCGGGGTCACTTGTGGATATCCCACTCTGGCCGATGTAGAAGGAGGAGTAGCCGTTGGCGATGGGTATGCTGGGCACGGCGGCGCTCGCGGCGTTGGCGGCGGCGGAGCTGTAGGTCGCGTTGTTGAAGACGACGGCGCGCAGGTTGTAGTGCACCAGCTGCTGCGTGAAGGCGCTGACGATGGTCAGAGCCAGCACGAGCACGGAGCCCAGGCCGGCGACGCTGCCCATGAAAATGGTCGGGTGCAGGAACATCTTCACGGCGCCCATCGGCCCGTGCATGGCGCCGTCGAAGACGTCATAGTCGTCGAGCGAGTGCAGCGGGGCGGCGCCGGAGCGGCGCGGCGCGAACCAGTTCCACTTGCCCTGGCCAATGGCCTCGGAGACGGCAAAGCCGACGCACATGGTGAAGACCTGCGTCAGCAGCGACACGATGGTGTTGAGGCTGATGCTGTAGGGGAACTCGGGCAGCGGCGAGTTGTCGTACTTTGCGAGCACGGCGTAGATGCCGGCAACGGTCAGCAGGGCAGCCGCCAACGCCAACAGCTCCACGGACCACACGCGCAAAGAGTTTCGCCGCTTTGGCGGCGGCGGTGCACTGGTGTTGGCGATGTGGGTGATGTTGCTGTTGTCGACGCTGTGATATTGCTGGGCGCCGAAGCCACCCGCGCCGAAGCCACCCGCGGAACCCTGCGGGTTGTCCTGCATGGGGTACGACGCCTTGTTGTAGCCGTAGTTCTGCATGGCTGCGATATGTCTGGTGTATTCCTATGCTTGGTTGGTGCGTGCCGTGTCTGGATGCAGAGGAGGGTCGTCGACGACAGAGGACGGGGGACGGCGGTTGGGGAGCGGGAGGGATGATCCAGATGAAGGTGAAAATCAAGAAAGGGGGCAGGGAGAGTAGCAAAATAGAGCGCGCCAAACAAGACAGGAAGAGCGGCAAGCGACAAGCGACAAACGCAAGGCAGGGAATGTATCAGGGGCCGGCAGACGACGGAGATGCAGTCGACAGAAGACAAGTCCAAGGCGCAAAAGAAGGTTCCCGGGCCCCTCGTCTCATCACGGGCTGGGGCATCGGTCCCCAGACTGGCAGGGCGATTCCACCCACTCCTGCGCCTTTCTTCCGGAGCTGCCCTATGCAGCGTAGGCTGCCACGTTGAAACAGTAGGCGAGGGGGCAGAGCCGCAGTGGCCATGCCATCTCGAAGCGCCTGGCTTTGGGCCGCTCGCTATCAACCGCTGCAGCAGCGACAGAAAATCAGCCTCACTCCTGGAGGAGAGAAACAGCGTTACATGCATGCTCCGCCCGTCGTTCGTGGTATGCATAAATATGGAGCAGGTGTGTTTTTCCTCTCATTTCCTTCGGCGCATTACCGCTTCCAGACGCAGAGCCTCAACGCTAGATCCTTCAACCAGAGTCTGGGCGCTGTCAAATCTCTTGTTGATTAAGAAGGGGAGGGGTGCCAAGTGTCCATGGGATTGCGGAGTTTTTCGTCTCCAGGATCAGGACCTTATTTGGAGGATTCTTGCCGTCGTTCTAGGTTTTGTGATTTGGGGGGGGAGAGGGTAAAGGGGGAAGACGGCTTATCTGCTGCGTCTTGTTTTTGTTGGGTTTTTTCTTTTTCTTTTTCTTTTCCTTTTCCTTTTCTTTTTTCTTCTTTCTTTTTCATAACCACCTTTGATTTATTTTCCTTCATCTGGCCTACTTTCTCCTCCTTTCACTCCAGTCGTGCTCTCTTACGCTTCCTTCGCCGTTGTCACCAGCTCCTCCTCTTCTATACTGCTTAGACCTTCACTGCCTCGACGTCGAAGCTTCAGCCGTTTTGTTTCTCGCCAACATCGCCGTCATGGACAATGCCGCCGTCACCACCGCGGCCCCGGCCAACTTGGCCCAGATGCTCCTGCCCCGGCGCCAGTTTTCGTGCTGGACAGACACTGGCATATACTGCATCAACCTCTCAACGGCTGCCAGCTGCCTGTCGTTTGACACCGACCCGATCTCCTCGTACCAGTACACTATCGTAGACGACTGCAACACGTAAGTTTTCTGGTACTGGAGAGAAAGAGAAGCGAGAAGAACATGCAACGCCAGGGCCCTTATTTTTTTTTTTGTCTGACACGTCCGACAGCCAGAGCTGTGGCGACGTGTTTGCTACCTGCACCGAGCCAGAAAGGAGCAGTGCAGTATGCGCGTGTCCCACCACATCGTCATCCGTAGCCGCCGCAACGACAACCACGAAGACCTCGGCAAAGACGGCCAAGTCCACGACGGCCAAAGCCACGTCGTCTGTGGCGGCAGCCACGCCGGCTTCGACAGCTTCTTCGTCCGTCTCTTCGGCCACGGCGGCCGCGGCGGGCACGGCGGCCTCCGGCACCGTGAAGACCGTCACCGCGACAACAGCGGCAGCCGCTGCGACCACGTCGACGACCGCCGCCGGCAGCACCGCTGTAGGCACCGCCAGCGGCAGCGTCAGCAGCAGCATGAGCCCGACGACGAAGCGCAACATTGGCATTGCCGTCGGCGTCTCCGGCGCAGTCATCGCCTTGCTCTTGGCGCTCTGGGTGTACCACATCGTGGCCAAGCGCCGGCGCCTGCAGAGCGCCGCCAGCGTCCTGGCCGCCAAGGAGATGGGCGCCCCTCGTCCGGGCCCCGCCATTACCGCACCGTACAGCAGCGGTGGCTACAGCGAGGCCCCGCTGTTCCACGGTGTGCAGCCTGTGCCCGCCTACGGCAGCCCTGTTCAGGGCAACCCCGTCTACGCCGCCAAGACCGAGGCCTACGAGCTCGACGACGTACCGGCGATACCCTCCGCCTACGAGCTCGACGACGTACCGGCGATACCCTCCGATAGTAGACCGGCGTTTGGCATCGTGGCAAGATAGGGACCCCCGCCCCCTCCTCCCTTGTGTCTACGTATAGTTCCTCGTGGGCGTGGCCGTGCGGATGCTACAAGTTCTGGGAAGCGAAGACCGTATCTGTCACGGTCTCTGTCGTGTCGTGTTATATTGTGTTCTGTTCCCGGCCTTTTCTCCTTGTTTATAATCACACTCTACACTTTTAATATAAACTACCCTGTGCAAACTTCCTCCAGGGTTATTTGGTTCTGCAAGCCTATACGCGAAGCTCTGTCCCCACGCAAAGCGAGTCTGCTGTACCAGGATGACCCCGATAGATACGAGTACGCAGTACAAGATTACACATCAGACGTCCCGTTATTTTCCTTTCCCTTTCCAGAGATTTGCGTCCATACCAAGAGTCTCACCTTTGAGAAACCCGCCTCCTTCGACGCACGATAGTCGAAACGACGACAGGCAGACAGACACTCGGCACCCTCGAAGCCCCAGCTGCTCCCCTCCATGCAGGCGATCGAGGTCCTGGCGGTGTACTCAGTACGCTCTGACAAATTAACGGTAACGGCGCCCTGTAAGTGGAGCGTGGCTGGGGCGTGAGAGTGGGGGGGTGGAGATGTCTATAGGAAGCATCAGCGATGTGTTGGCGCACGTCGCATTCTCACTGCCCTCTTCACACCCTCATGGACAGGCAGACTGGTGTTTCCAGGCGACAGCGTTGGGCCGCGGTCAGCAGCGAGCCGTGGACGATCCTTTTCATAGCGCCTCGGTTCATTCACGCATCATTATTGCTCCTTTTCTCCGCAGCCATACAGGTTGTCAGTTCATCCCGTGTGGCTGTGGGCAAAGGCGGGAAGCCAGCGACCCTCCGATGTGGCAGATGCCTTCTATTATTAGGTGACGGGACGAAACGACGCGGACGTGGCTGGCTGTCGATACGGCGACGAATGCAGCGTGAGGTGAGAGAGGAGGAGGCTTGGGGGGGAAAGAAGGAGAAAAAAGACAAGCGCGTTCCGCCTAGATGATGCGAGCAAAGTGGCCGTTGCAAAACTATGATATCCAAGAAAGAAAGAAGGAAGGAAAATAAAACGACAACAGGAGACACAGCAGACCATCCAGCGGCGGCATCTACAGCCGGCGGTAGTCTGGCGAAAGATGGCACGCGCATGAAGAAAAAGAAGAGACGAAATAAAGGAACAGGGATAACGGGACGGAGGGCATTCTGGCGCGTGGAGAGCAAAGACACCAGCGACAAGCTCGCATCACGAAGACAGCGCCAGGCATGCATCCACCGCGAGGCCGACCCTGGAAAGTTAGCAGGAGGATCGAAAAAAAACAAGGAGGGGAAAGGAGTGAAAAGTGGGGGAGTGCGGCTCAAATGGCTAGATAGCCCGACGGCCAGCCGGCCACAGAGTATCTTACCTGCCCTCCTTCTGGTACACCACGTCGCTGATGATCTCGCGGTCCAGGTCCGGGAACATGCCTGCCAGCGTCTCCACAATGTTTGCGTGCTCCATCCGGTGCAGCCGCTGCGCCTCCGCCGTCTCCGCGCTCGTCTGCCGTGCGGCCGCCTCCTCGGCCGATAGCGTCGGCCGCGGCGCAGGGCCCTCGCCCTCGGTTGGCGCGGCCGGACTGCGCCCGCGCTGCTGCTGCAGCGGTGGTGCTTGTGCGGCCGCGGCCGTTGTCGGCGACGACGGCTCGTCGGAGAACATCCACCCGATCGTGCTCAGGGGCCGCTGGATCGTCCGCAGCAAGCCCGTGATGGCGTCCTTTTCGCCCTCGGCCTCCTCTCCCGCATCGTCCCCGGCCGCGTCGCTGCTGCCGGCCGCCGCCGCCGCCGCGTGCCGAGGCCGCGGTGTCGTCGGCCGTCCCGCGCGGTCCGAGTCGCCCGATGCTCGGCCTTTCGTGCCCGACGGCCCCGCCCCGCCCACGGCGGACGCCGTCTTCGGGGCGGCGGCGGCAGACGTGCTGCTGCTGCCCTCCTCCGCTTCGCCCGTCTCCTTGTCCTCGCCCCTCGCCTTGTCCGGTTCCGAAAGCGGCGGCTCGGGCAGCGGCGCGCGGTGCTTCTCGGCAATGGCCGAGACGGCGGCCTCGACGTTCTTCTCAAACTCCTCGTCCGTAATCGTCAGCGTCGTGCGGTCCATGTTCTCGATAAACTGCACCGCTCCCAGCAGCGACGACAGGTAGTAGCCGGCCTCACCGCCCAGCTTGTCCTGGTTGCGGAAGCGCAGAATGTACTGCACGTTGGACACCAGGTGGTCGGGGTTTGCCTGCAGCACCACGTAGATCAGCAGCGGCATGAACGAGTCCGCCGATGAGTCCGCCTTGTTGTGCTTGAGCAGGCCAAAGATGACCTTGCAGCAGTTGAGCACGCAGATGATCTTGTCGCGCGGCGCGCGGTACGACTTGATCTTGAGCAGCTCCTGCTGCGCCAGCTTGAGGAAGCGCCGCCCGCTGTCGCTGCCCGCCACCGGCGGGATGTCCAGGTGCTCCTCGCGGATCCAGCCGTAGATGTTGATCTTCTGCGACAGGATCTCGTCGCGCTCCACGTCCTCCTGGTGCTGGCCGCGGCGCCCGGGCCCCATCGGCCGCTCGCCGCCGCGCCGCTTCGGCTTCGCCCCCGGGATGGGCTGCGGCGGCGGGATCGCCGGCGAGAACGTCTGGCTGTACAGGCGGTTCATGACGAGCTTCTCCATGCCCTCGCGCGCGTTGTCAAACTCGGCGTCCGACAGGTCGCGCCACACCTCGCACACGGCCATCTTGTTGGCAATAAAGGCCAGGAAGTCGCTAATAATCTTGACCTGCTCGTGCACCATCCACTGCCGCTTGCCAAACTCGGACAGGAACGACTTGAGATACCGCGCCACGGGGTCTGCCTTTTTGTTGCGCAGCTGCTCGAGGAAGCGGTGGAAGTCAAAGGGCAGCACCGGCTCAGGCTCGGGCTCGGGCGGTGGTGGCCGGTGGAGGGAGACGGTGGGTGAGAGGGGGGACGACTCGTCCAAGGGGCCGTGTGTGGCCGCCGCCGCCGCCGCCGCCGCCGCTGCTGCTGCTGCCGGACCGTCCTTTGGGGGCACAGGGGGTCCCTTGTCTTCGGGGTCCTTGCCCTTGCCGCGCCGTGGCTGGACATGGTCGCCGCGCGCGGCCAGCTCGGCTATGGATTCGTCTCCCGCTGCTGCGGCCGTCGCAGACGATTTGGACGACCCCTCCGTCCCCGCTTCTGCCTGTAGTGTGTCTGGTCCGTCGGTGGCCCCCGTGGACGCCTTGGTCTCCTTCGCCTCCCGAATCTCCTTGATGTGCTGGGCGATGCTGGGCGCCAACGGCTCGAGGCTCGACTTGCGTGGCGGGTGCGGCTGCAGCGGCGTGGTCAGCATGGGCGCCGCAATCTCGAGGCGCGGGCTCATGACCTCTTCGGCGCCCGGCCCGCCGCCATCGCCGCTGAACTGCTCCATGATGGACTGGATCTCAGCACCACCGCCGCTGCCACTGGCGCCGCCGCTGCCGCCGCCCTCGTCCTCGCTCAGATACCGCTTGTCGTTGTCGTAGTCGTCGGCGGCGGCGTCGGACCGCGAGGGCGAGACCGAGGAGCCCAGCGAGCGCGACTGCGACGCGGCGGCGGACGGCGAGCGTGACGGCGGGCGCGAGGCCATGGGCGTCGCCGGCGTCGGGTCGACGTAGGTGGTGCTGTCGGCCGTGAAGGCGGCCGCATCGGCGCTGAGGAACTGGAGGGGGTTGGGCTTTGAGGCGGTGGTCGAGAACGCGGGGGGCGGCTTGAGGGTGGCCACGGACGCGTCGATGGGGGGGCCCTCGGGCTCGTCGAACGGGTCGTAGGCAGCGTCAGTGGTTGCATCGGTGCCGTCGGTGCCGTCGGTGCCGTCGGTGCCGTCGGTGCCATCGGTGCCACTCGGCGGCGGCTTGTCCGCTGCCGTCAGACTGAGCTCGGCCGTCCTGCCGACGAGGGCCGCGCCAGCCGCCGTCACTTCTGCGGCCGCCGACGACGTCGACGGCAACGCTGACGACACCATCTCGGTCGGGTCAGCTAGGCGGGCACTGCGCGCCGCATCTTCGGGCGGCGGTGGAGAGCTGGGGTGCTCGGGCGTCGGCGTCGTCGGTGCCGACATACAACGGGCGGTTGGGAGGGCGCGGTTGCTGAGAGGAGACCGATGGGGGAGAGCTACTGGCAGGTTGTGGAGGGGTGCAACCAGAGGCGTGGCGATGAACAAAGCAACAGAAGGCTGCCGGTGGAGGTGAGTCGAGCACGGAGTACAGAGGACGTCGTAGGCCCGCAGGCGATTTATTTGGTGGTGGCAGGAAGCAGAAACACAGAGGGAAGAAAAGGAGGGGCAGCGCTGCTCGCCTGTGGTTGGCTGGACCCACAGTGCCCGCTGCCCTGGATGGATCCCCCCGCTCCACGGGTGGGTGCTACCGCGTGGCCTGGGCAGCTGGCGCCGAGCGCCGTCGGTCGCGGCTGCCATTTCGAGATGGGCCTGGCCGGGCTGCGCAGCGGAAGGCACGACCGGAAAGACAGGACGCAGGCGCAGACAGCATCGAGGAAACCGCGATCGGCGACAGAACAACCCCCACACTCCGTAGTATCTGTTAGTAGCACGTGTGCCCGTAGATCTCCGCGCGCTCCTTCCTCATAGCCCGGTCAGGGTCGACGAGGCTTACAGTTATCAACAAAGTCTCCACGTGACGATCCAACAGACCACGCAATGAGGCTGCGACGGCTGACTGCAGACGGCGAGAGGGGTACTTCTGGATGGACGTGTTGGATGGACGTGTTGGTTGCACGGGCTGGCCCTGTCGTACCAATCACAGCCGGAAAGACCAGTACATTCTGCACATGTCGAAGAGTCTCGCTGCAACACCCCTCCTCTTGACACCCTCTTGACCCCCCCTCCTCACACCATCATGTCGTCCAGACGCGGTATATATGTGACTCTCGCCCAGGACGACGAGGACGACCACGCCGACCCAGCAAGCCCAGCAAGCCCAGCACACCCAGTAGACTCCCCAGCAGCCGCCGACATGCTCTTCACAACTGACTCGCCCGCCCCCGTGGTTGCTGTCACGGACACCCCGACCCCCGAGAATCTCACCGCTCCCCCGGCCCCCGCGGCCCGCCGCTGGTGGCACCGTGACCGCTACGCCGGCTCGCTGCTCTTCAACGCGGCCGCCTTTGCGCTGCCCGCGCTCTACGGCACCCTCGTCAAGCTGTGGGTGGCCGACATCGACCCCAGCCTCGTCGTCACCACGGACGCGTACACGTACATTGGCGTCGTCGCCGAGGTCGTCAACGAGGGCCTGCCGCGCGCCGCGTGGCTCGTCATCGGCGACACGGCCTCGCGCACGCTCGTGCAGCGCCTGCGCCTCGCGCACACGCTGATCCTCGTGCAGGCGGCGCTGGGCCTCGTGCTCAGCCTCGCCATCGTGGCGGGCGCCAGGGGCTTCGCGGGCCTGTTCGTGCCGCACGAGGTGCGCGCCGCCAGCCTCGCGTACGTGCGCATCAGCGCCTTCGCCGCCGGCTTCAGCGCCGCCGTCGAGACCGCCGTGGCCGCGGCCACGCGCGCCCTCGACATGCCCGACGTGCCGCTGGTCATCAGCTCGGCCAAGTTTGTCGTCAACATCGCCGCGGACCTGCTGTTCGTGTCGCGCTTCCACGTCGCGCGCGGCCGCTACGCGCCCACCGTCAACCTGCAGGCCGGCATCCAGCTGGGCTGCAGCCTCGCCGCCGCCGCCGCCGGCCTCGCCTACTTTCTGCTGGCCACGCGGGCGGTGCGCAGGGGACACGACACCAGAGACGACGGCGGGCACGACGGCGGGCACGACGGCGGACGCGGCCATGGCGCACGGCGCCGCGTCGCGCCAGCGCCCGCAAAGTCGACGACGACGACGACACGCCCCTCCCTCCGCAGCCTGGCGGTGCTCGTGCCGCCGGGCGCCATCGCCTTCGCCGAGTCGGCCGTGCGCAACGCGCTGTACCTCTGGCTCGTCAGCACCATCGTCGCGCTCGGCGCCACCTACGCGACGGCCTGGGGCATCTTCAACACGATCCGCTGGGGCCTCGTCATGGTGCCCGTGCAGGCGCTCGAGGCCACGAGCCTCGCCTTTGTCGGCCACGCCTGGGGCCGCTGGCGCCAGGCCGTGGGCGTCGACCGCCGCCGGCCGGGCCGCGTGCCGGTGCGCGCCGTGCTGGCGGTGGCGCGCCCCGCGCTGCGGTCCACGGCGCTCGCGCTCGCCGTCGAGGTGCCCCTGGCCATCGGCCTGTCGCTGGGCGGCGCGCGGCCGTTTGCCTACTACCTGAGCGGCGGCTCCGACGCGGTGGCAGACGTGACGGCCAGCATGTGGCGCAGCATCGACTGGTGCTACCTGTTCTACGCGGCGTCGACGCAGCTGGCCACGCTGCTGCTGGCGACGCGCCCCGCGTGGTACCTGTACCAGAGCCTCGCGAGCAACATCCTGTACGTGCTGCCGTGGGCGGTCGCGTGCCAGGTGGCGGCGCTGGACGTGGACAACGCCTGGACATACTACCGCTTTGTCTTTGGCGGCAGCCTCGTCTTCAGCTTCCTGACCATTGTCGCCGTGGACGCGCTGTGGGCGTGGACGCTGGTGGCAGGGCGGGCGAAGCTGGACGTGTTCCGCACATGAGCATGGCTGGCCAGCCCTGGCCTGGCCCGGCCCTGGCGGTTCGTGTCCTCGAAAAAATGTGTGTGGAAGCTGTTAGGACAGAAAGGGGTTAAGACGCACACGAACACCAGCAGAGCAGACGCCTATTTTAGTCTTGGCGGGAGATCGCCAGCACTGCCCGGACGCCGTTCCCGGCCACGACTAGTTTTGTTCTTTTTCTTCTTTTTTTCTTTCTTCCCTTTCAACGGTTTTGGGGCCGCGCCAGCACCGGCAGATTGGCGTGGAGTCTGCAAATTTGTCTCACACACAATGGGGTGCTGTCCCCTCCTGTCCCCCCCCGTCGTTCCGTTTCGTTTCCAGGAATGCCCGCGTCCCGGGATGGAGCTCAAATTTCGTCAATACGAGAAAATTCGGTTCGTTTGCGTTGGGCCACGTCAAGCTGCAGGCTGCAGGGCCAAGCCAAGACGAAAACAAGGAGAGACCAGCCAAGGCGCGCGCAGGTGCAGGTTTAAGGCAAGCCTAAGCGGACAGACGGCACAGGACGGGCTGGCCAGGCCTGGGCGGGACGCTGGCTTACGATGTACTCGTAAGTCTTACCCCTGCGGAGTACGTTGCAGGGGAAGGGGGGACAGCCAAGACCGGGCCAATTGGCAACGGCAGGACAGCGCCTGTTTTCTCCATCGGTCCCTCCAATGAAACGGCCCAGGAACCCATCCGAGCGCCTTCGCTGCAGCGCCCGGCCTCCACAGGGAGTCGAAAAGGGGGCTGCTCGTTTCAAAGTGTCAGATGTCAGGGGACAGGATGACAGCAGCAAGTGGTGCAAGTGGTGAAAAGGGGGCTGACGAGACGGCGTTGGGCTCTGGCCAAGACGGCAGCGCGTGTTCGGGCAGCCCAACGCGCGGCTGCTGCCGGGCCTCTCTGACTGCCGCGGGTGTTACATGGGTGCGCCATTGGTGCTCCTGCAGCGGCCGGCTTGTTTCAAAGCGTGATGCTCAGGGTCGGAGGCAGTTTTTGCTGAGCAGCGGGGGGACCGCGGAGCATTTCATCCAACGAGCGGAGCTGTCTGGGGCTCTTGCAGGGGGGGCAGTGAAAGAGAGAGGGTGAGAGCACTGACCTGCCGGTTGGAGTCTCACGGCTCCCATCGGATGGGGCTGTCGGGAGGGCCGTCGTTGATGAACAGCTTTCACATGGCATGGATGTGTGTGAAGCTCCTATTAATAGAGAGCCCAGGGGCGTTTCTGCGTCTGATGTTTTTTTTTTTTCGTTTTCGTTTTCGTTGTGTGTCTGTTCTTGTCGTTCCTTTTAGTAAAGTTCCCGTGAACCTTCTCTTGTTTGTTTTGTTTGTAGATCTACCTCCCCTGCTTCTTTCGTCGCCGGCCGTTCCTCTCCTCGACCACCGACACCAACACAACAAACCGCTTGTCTTCGCTCCTCCACGGCTCTTCCTCGCCTCTACTCACACGTCCACCCCCTCCTCCTCCCCAACATGGCTGAAGAAGGCGGCGGCTTCGGCGAGACGACAGCCACCACCGCCGCTGTCGCTGTCGACCACCAGGACAGCCGCCGCCCCGTTGGCCTCTCCAGCCTGCCGGCCGCCGGCTCCATGGACATCAACTCGCCCACCAGCCCCGTGGCTCCCCCGCCCAACCCCTTCAGCCGCCAGCACACCAGCCTCGACCTGGACGACTACTTTGTCGGCCCGCGCGACATTGCCAAGCACTCCAAGTGGCCGCTCTTCCTGCAGATGCACGGCAGCATCCTGCCCAAGCTGCTCCTGCCGCTGTTCTTCCTCGGCGGCTGGTCCACATGCATCACCTGCATCTCCAAGCTGACGAATGCAAACCGTAGGTCTTCTTCCACGCGCCCCCTTCATTCACATATCTCCTGTTCCCTTGCCTTTTCTCTCTCGGCCCGCCTGCTAACGAACCCCCAGTCGGCATTAGCAGCACGCTGCTGACCATCACCGGCTTTGTCGTCGGCCTGGCCCTCAGCTTCCGCAGCTCGACGGCGTACGAGCGCTACGCCGAGGGCCGGCGCTACTGGGCGCAGCTGATCAACACCTGCAACTGCCTCGGCCGCGTCTTCTGGGTGCACGCCAAGGAGCGCGACGAGCACCGCGCGCGCGACGTGCTGGCGAAGCTGACGGCGCTGCGGCTGGTCGTGGCCTTTGCCGTCGCGCTCAAGCACAAGCTGCGCTTCGAGCCGTACGCCGACTACGAGGACCTGGCCGGGCTCGTCGGCCACCTGGACACGTACGCGGGCACCGCGACGGAGGACGACCCGGCGCGCGCCGCCACCGCCGCCGGCCGCAAGCACGGCCTGCTCAAGACGGCGGGCGTCTTCCTGGGCGTGTCGTTTGCCGCCAGCAACCCGCGCAAGGCGCTCAAGCGCGCGCGCCGCGCCCTCGGCAACCTGCCGCTCGAGGTCCTGAGCTACCTCGCCAGCTTCACCGACGAGCTGGTGGCCAACGGCCAGCTGCCGGTGCCGATGCAGCAGACTCTAGCGTGTGAGTGTGACAAGACGGAGGAAGACGATCCAAGAGACGCGATGCATGTCCCCCTTCTCGCCTCCCTGCTCTAACAAACTACAGACAACAACATCGCCGCGCTCAACGACATCCTCACCGGCACGGAGCGCGTGCTGACGACGCCCGTGCCCATCGCGTACGCCATCGCCATCAACCAGATCACCTGGCTGTACGTCTTCCTGCTGCCCTTCCAGCTGTTCAACGCGCTCGGCTGGGTCACGATCCCCGCCAGCATGGCCGCCGGCTACATCATCCTCGGCCTGCTCTTCATCGGCCGCGAGGTCGAGAACCCCTTCGGCCAGGACGTCAACGACCTGCCGCTCGACACGTACTGCGCGCAGATCGCCGCCGAGATGGACCTGCTGGCGGCGAAGCCGCGGCCCGTCGCGCGCGACTGGATCGAGACGCTCGACAACAAGGTGCTGTGGCCGCTTAGCTCCAGCGGCTGGAACGTGTGGATGCACCGCGGCGAGGACAAGGTGCGCGAGGCGCTGCGCAACAAGTGCGAGGTGGCCTACGGCGCCGAGGACGACGGCGCCGCGGGGGGTGCCGCCGCCCATGCGGGCCCCCGCGGCGGCAGCGCCAGCGTGACGGCGACGGAGAGCAGCAGCAAGGAGGCCCGAAAGGCCCGGGCGCAGGCGGGCGTCGAGAGCGTCTGAGAGAGGCAGTCTGAAACACACACTGCCCAGTTGTACGATAAATTTGCATACTGTTTTATATCCAGGGGGGTGGGCAACAACCCCAAGAAAGAAAAGGAGGGCACTGCATCAGGTCCAGGGAAAAGACGGTCCAGAAAAGGGCACCGCCAAAACGGCTACACAACGGCATCCAAACTGTCAAATAAAATCACATAATTCTCTGCGCTCGGCGGGGCGCGACCACAACACGGCCAAAGATTGACATGCCACGCCGTGAAACGATATATGCGAATGATGCTGTGTTCAGCGCGTGCTCGTCTCGTGGGTGTTTCCAGTCTTCTCCCATGCAGACCCGGGGGTATTAGTAGTAGTGGTAGTAGTACATACAATATTGGTATCTCAAGACGCCGCCGTAAAGGCAGCCATAAAACTCAGGTCCTAGAACGCCCATCCCTGCCCCCCTTAGAGAACCAGCACCGGCAGCCCGTTCTCGCGCACCTTCCGGCCGGTCGCGTCAAACACGATCGTGCTGAAGCTCACAAAGTCCTTGGTGTCGACGAGCGCCGTTGTCGCCGCCGTTGTTTTCGGCGCCTCTGCCGCCGGCGCTCCTGCTGCTGCTGCTGCTGCTGCTTCGCCTGCTGGCACCGCCCCGTCGTCGCCGTCGACGGCCCAGTCCGGCCCCAGCTGCGCGTACAGCCCCTGCCCGGGCTTCGGCCACTCCTCCATCAGGCCCGTCGGGTCCTCCTCGTCCGCGTCGATTGGCGTCGCCACAAACGAGGGGACGCTGCCGCTCGGGGCGGGGCCGGTGGGTTCGCCCCCGGGACCGTCGCTGGGGATGTGCGGGCTGCTAATCGGCATCGTGGTGGCCGCAGTGCTCGTGGCCGTTGCTGCTGACGTCGCCGCCGCCGCCCCAACGTTGGTGGCGCTGGTCGTGCCGTTTCTGTTCACAATTGTGATGCGGGGCCGCGGCAACGACGACGACGACGACGACGACGCAGACGTTGCTATGGACGGCCGTCCCCGGCCTTGGGGCCCGCTCTTCTTGGCCGCCGCCGCCATGGCCGCCGCGTGCGACTTGCGGATCGAGTTGATGATGCCGTTGCGGTACTCGGGGTCCTTGCGTGCCGCCGCCACTACGGCCGCTGCCGTCATCGGGCCGGGCGCACCCGTCGGCGGCGGCAGCGCAGCAGCCGTTGCCAGCCTCGGCCGCGGCGGCGGAGCTGGTCGGACTGGCATGTTCGAGGTCGGGGGCGCGAGCGCAGGGCTCGAGGCTGCGATGGGCAGAGGCGGGCGCCGGCGGGGCAGCCGGGTGAGCCGCGGCAGGGGCAGGCCGTCTTCGGGCGGGGCCGGCTGCTGCGCCAGCCGGCGTGCTGCTTGCGGCGCCGGCGCCGGCGCTCGAGCAGGCGATGTGGCTGCCGCAGCCGCAGCCGCCGCCGGCCGGTCGTCGGGGAACATTGGCAGGTCGGGGTGCAGCTCGACGGCGCGCAGCAGCCAGTACGCCATCTCACGCGGCGCCAGGCCAGCAGCGTAGGCTCGGCGCTGGTGGGCGGGGCGGTGGTCCCAGCTGACGCGGCGGTCGCAGTCAGCGGGCGGGACAATGGCCAGGGGTATGGGGCCGGAGACCGGCGGCGCCATCCGGAGCGTGTCGTCAGCGCTTCTGCTTTCGCTGTCGCTCTGGAGGGTATAGTTTCTGCGCCTCTTGGCCGCCCGCTCGGCAAGGTCGGCAGCCTCTGCCGCCTCGCAGGCCGGACAGCACCAGGCGGACGCGGTGCGGCCGATGCTGGCAGCGTCAGGCGCGGTGGTGGCGTCAGCGTCGGCGGCGGCCAGTGCGGCCAGCCAGTCGGGGATGGCGGGCACATGGCACAGCCTGTGCCAGCGACGCTCGCAGCGGCGGCATGGCACGAGGGGATTGAAGAGCGAGCGAGGCGATGCGCGGCGGCAGACAGCGCAGGCCGCGGGGGAGAGAGAGGGGGGCGAGGATGAAGGCGGCCGCTGTCGTGTTTCGGCATCTGCTGGGCTGGACGCCGCCTTGTCTGGCGGCGGCGGCGGCATGGGCATGGTCCTGTTACGACCGTCGTGGCTTTCGCCGTGGCCGTCGCCGTGGCCGTCGCGTCGGTGCTGGCTGAGGCGGCCGAGGATGGCGGCGTTCCGCGCGGACGAGAACTGGTGGGTGTAGCGCGCGTGGGGGAGGAGGCCGGTCGTCGTCGTCGCGGGTGTCTCGCTGGACGGCGGCTCACGCGCAGGTGACGCTGGCAGCTCACCAGCAACGCTGGCGGGCGAGTCCAGGTCCATCGCGATTGGGGGGATGTCGGATTCCCGTGAAGACTGAAGGAGGGAGGGAGGAGGGAGGTCGGCGGCAGGTCGGCGGGGGGGAGGAAGAGACAAAAAAGGTCGAAAGGCGCGTTAAGACATGTTTCCAGCGCGTCGCATGGATATACTCTACTCCGGTTCTAGGGAAATCGAGCACGAGAATGGCTGTCGCTGCCGTGAGGATGTCGGCGTCGTGGGGTCGTGTGTAGGTGCGTGGGCGATGCAGAGGGAGCGCAGCGCGGCGTGTGGTGACGGCTGAGGATTCGAGATTCGCTGTTGATTTGGTTGGATCGTGTCATGCTCCACTTTTCTTCGCCAACAGTCATTTGGCGACCCACTTTTGCTCGTCAGCGAGGCCAGCAACAAAGGCCGTGGTGAACAATACGCAATACGGTGTCAGCGACAGACGAGCACGAACTGGCCTTTGTCTGCTCTGTGTGTTTTGTCTTGCTTTTTGGACGAGGCACAAGCCATTGGCCGGTTTGAGCAGGCGTTCGCCACCTGGAAAGGGGCATTCTTGTAAGTTACTCGAGCAGTAAATATTTGTAGTTTTATATTCCACATTTGTTTTTATTTTGGCATTTATGTTTCTTTTTATTATCTAAATCTTAATCGTTTGTTTAATTTAGAGTATAGTTTTCGTGTTCTTTCTCTCAGAATTTCAAGCTCCTTTTTCAGCCGTCAGCAGTGGTGACGACAGCCGCCGGTGCGTAAAAGAGGATGGGAACAGAGACCAGAGGAACTGCAGTAGGCAGGCGACGTTCCGCAGGCGCTGGGAAACCGATGAGTGGACGGACCGTGCCTAAGATGAGGATCTACACAAGAGAGCCAGGCCTCGACGTGTAGCGAGAACACAAGCAACCAGCGGCTGCTGTTGTGCGCGCCATTTCGAGCTTCTGAAACCATTCTGGTTTGATCCTCACCTTCTGTCACGAAGCTATTTTCCCTGTCCTTTCTGTCCTTCCGTTCCCTCTCCATTCTGCCCCCACCACCTCATCGCACGACACCGTCGGCCCGCAGCTGCTGCACCTGCTGCGCATCGTAGCCCAGGCTGGCCTGCAGGATCTCGTCCGTGTGCTGGCCGAGCACCGGCGGCGGCCGGCGCACGCGCGGCGGCGTCTCGGACAGCTTCGCCGGCGGGCCGACGAGCTGCAGGGGCCCGCAGTAGGGGTGGTCGACGTCGATGACCATGCCGCGCGCAGCCGTGTGCTCGTGGCGCAGCGTCGACTGCACGTCGTTGACGGCCGCGTAGGGCAGGCCGCGGCCGGCGAAGACGTCGAGCCACGCCGCCGTCGGGCGCGCCGCCGTGGCGCGCTCGATCTCGGCTTCGAGCGTGGCGCGGTGTGCGACGCGGTCGGCGTTTGTGGTGAAGCGCGCGTCCGCGGCCAGGTCGGGCCGGCCGATGCCCTCGCACAGGATGCCGAACAGGCGGTCGTTGCCGCCGCCCAGCAAGATGTCGCCGTCGGCGGTGCGGAAGGACCGGTACGGCACGATGGAGGCTGGAAGGAAGAGGTTAGTGGGTTTGCAAGGATGGGGAAGAGAGAGAGTGTGAGTGTGTGCGCAAGAGAGGTGGGGAACCTACGGTGTGCGGTCCCCCACCGGCCCGTGTCCGGCTCGCCGCTGATCAGACAGCTGCTGGCAATGTTGGCCAGCGTCGCCGTCTGGCAGTCGCTCAGGCTGACGTCAATGTGCTGGCCGCGGCCAGAGCGGCTGCGCGCAAGCAGCGCGGCCAGGATGCTGTTGCTCGCGTAGAGGCCGGTGGTCAGGTCGGTGACGGCGACGCCGACCTTGACGGGCGCACCCTCGCGCTCGCCGGTGATGTGCATGAGGCCGAACTCGGCCTCGACCATGACGTCGTAGCCGGCGCGGCTCGCGTACGGCCCCGTCTGGCCATAGCCCGTGATGGACGTGTACACCAGCCCCGGGTTGATCGCGCGCACCGCCTCGTAGTCCATGCCGTACCGGGCGAGCGTGCCCGGCAGGTAGTTCTCGACGAGCACGTCGCACTGCGCGACGAGCTTGTGCAGGATGGCGACGCCCTCGGGCTTCTGGAACGACAGCCCGAGAGAGCGCTTGTTGCGGTTTACCTGGGAGGGGTCAGCGTTGGTCCCTCTTCCTCTCTCGCTCTCATCATCTTTCCTTCTCTACTCTCTCTCCCTCGGTAAGCGCACCCCTAAAAAGTAGGCCGACTCGCCCGGTCCTGTGAGGCCGGAGTCGGGCTTGTATGCAGCGTACGGCGGGCCCCAGGCGCGCGTGTCGTCACCGCGCACGGGGTGCTCGATCTTGATGACGTCGGCGCTGGCGGCAGGACGTGGTTAGGTGGTCAGGGGTCGTGCTTTTGCTTTTCTATTTTGTTTTTTTCTTTGGGGGGACGCACCGCCAGGTACGTGTGCTGCTCACTCACCCGAGGTCACCCAAAATCTGCGTGCAGTAGGGCCCGGCCAGCACGCGCGTCATGTCCAGCACGCGGTAGCCGGCCAGCGGCAGGTTGTCGTCGGCGGCGGCGGCGGAAGAGGCGGCATTGGCCAAGCGTGCAGAGAGCATGAATGCCCGCGCTATGGACGGCCTCGACGGCGTCGTTGACGACCACGACGACCACGATGACCATCCGGTGGCGCGGAGCGGCAGCTGGCGCCCGGCCCGGCAAGCGATCCGGACGGCCATGATGCGAGACTGAGGCGAGGATGACGTCAGCGAAAACGACGGCGCACAGAAGGGGGAGAGGGACGGGGCCGCTGCTCTGCAAGGAAGGCGCGTTCAGGGGTGGACGACTGCGGATGTTCGTCGGGGGAAGGTGCCGGCTACTGTCGGCCCCGCCTGCTCGTTGTGCTCCGAGCTTTGGGTTCCGAATAGCTCAGCCATGGCGCTGATCCACCCGCAGTCCCCACATTTTGCGCTGGGACGGTGGATTTAGCTATTAGTGCTATCCGAGTTACAATGTGCGCGTTCCTCAGTCACTCTACGGACAAGCTCTGGGTACAGAATAAGAACGGTGGAATTCTCGACTTATAGAGAGCGATGATCTCCGTGGAACTGCCGAGTGCTAGAAGCCCGGATCCCCCGCTGTCATGTCTAAATGCCCGCCGGCCGCGGATCACGGGCCGTGAACCTGGCCGGGCGCTCGGCGCTCTGCGCTCTGCTCTCCCTCCCTGAAAACATTCTATTTTTGGGACTTTTGGGCACTCTTCACTGCTTGACTTCGGATAGCACCGCGGCGGCCTCCTCGTGCTGCGTGCGGCCCCGGCTCTCGAGCTTCTCCTCCAGCGTGGCGGCCACCTCGTCGCCGAACAGGCGGCCCATCTCCTCCATGGGGATGTTGCCGGTCTCGGGGAAGAAGAAGTAGACAAAGGCGAGCATGGCGGCGGTGCCGAGCACAAAGAGCAGGTAGAACTTGTAGCCGACGTTGGCGAAGCCGGTGGGTGATGCCTGCAGAATGGCAATGGTGGACAGCCAGTAACCTGGTCGCGGACGAGTTGGGTTAGAAAACAGTCTTGTCTTGTGTGGAACAGGCAATGAAGAGAAGGAAGGGAAAAGCGCAAAATGCAAGGAGACCTACCCGTCATGGAAATGGCAATGCCCTCGGAGCGGATCTCCGACGGCCAGATCTCGGACGTAAAGGTGTACATGACGCCGTCGATCATGGAGCCGTACCAGGGGATGAACCAGAACATGAAGAAGACGCCGAGCCCGAGCACGGCCTTGTTGGTGGACGGCAGCAGCGACGACATGATGGTCTCGCCGACGAGCGCCGTGATCACCATGGTCAGGCCGATCAGGAACGAGCGGCGGCGGCCGAGGCGGTCGACGATGAGCGACGACGTGGTGTTGGAGAAGAAGGCGACGCCGACCCAGCACCAGTACAGGCCGAGCGAGAGCGCGGAGCCGATGCCCAGCCCCGGGTACAGGATGATCTGGTAGTTGTTGATGACGGTGGAGCCGGTCAGCTGCATGCCGAACATGACGATGAAGCCGAGCACGGCGCGGTGCATGTGCGAGCGCTTGCTGAAGAGGTACCGCCAGCGGCCGGCAAAGGTGGCGACGGCGCCGCCGCTCTTCTCGCGCTCAAACTCGATCTGCGTCGCCATGAGGCCGTACTCGGCGACGGCAAAGTCGTCGTTCTTGTCGCCGGGGCTCGTGTGGATGCGCACGACAATGGCCTTGGCCTCGTCGTGGCGGTCGGCCATGATCAGCCAGCGCGGGCTCTCGGGCATCCAGAACGAGAAGACCAGCAGGATGGCCGGGAACAGGCACTGCAGCGCCAGCGGGAAGCGCCAGGCAAAGTTGCCGTCCTTGGAAAAGTAGCAGCCGTAGCTGACGGCGGCCGCCAGGTTGTAGCCCACGCACAAGAAGGCGCCGTGCTGGCCCACGAGGAAGCCGCGGTTGCGCGGCGGCGACATCTCGCTCGCGTACATGGGGAACAGCACCAGCAGCATGCCGATGCCGGAGCCGCCGACGAAGCGGAAGACCAGGAACATGGGGATGTTGACGGCGCCCGCCGTCAGCGCGCCGCCGATGATCACAATGGCCGAGGCGATCTGGAACGACATGATGCGGCCGAAGCGGTCGGCCGTCCACGAGATCAGGAAGCTGCCGAAGAAGCCGCCGGCCTGCGAGAGCGACGTGCTCAGGCCCTGGATGGTGACCTGGTAGTTGTAGGCGGCGAGGTCGACCGTCTTGTCCGTCTGGAGCTTCATGTACGTGTAGAAGGCGGGTTGGCCCTGGAGACGGTTGTCAGCAGTCAGCCGGGGGGGGGGGGGGGGGCGGCCGGTTCAAAACGAACGGGCGGGCAGCACACATCAGACACGTACCAGAGTGGTGGCCACGGCGGACAAGCAGTAGCCGATGACGATGGATGCCATGGCCGCAAAGAGCACGCACAGGTAGTTGTACAGCGTGACCTTGCGCGGCACATGGTCGATGGCGTGGTCGTCCGAGCTGGACGACGGCGGCGAGGGGGCGGGAGCTCCCATGGTGGTCGAGGAGCTCGCTGTGGCAGCGGCAGACGGAAGCTGGGGTCCTTTGTTTTGGGCAGGCCGTGATTTTCCCTTCTCAGCGGGACAAGGACAGACGTTGGGAAACGGGGGGGGAAGAATGGAGAGAATGGAGAGAAAGGAGAGAAAACCTGGGGAATCCGGGGTAGCTCGCAGCCAGCATCGCGAGAGGGACGCCGTTATATAGGAAGTGCGGACGCGGAAGGGCAACACCGGCGGAGCTTGGTGTCAATACGACCCAGGAGCCAAGACACGAATGAAAGGAGAGCACGAAGAAAAGAAAACAGCTGACAGGGCCGTGCAATCAATAACCGCCAACGCCTGCAGGGGCCCGCGTGTTGTCGTATTATTGCTTTATTTGCTTTGTTTTCTTGTTTTCTTTATTCCCTCTATTTCCCTTCCTTCTGTCTGCTCCGCGGCTATCGTCTCCACCGCTGCCCGCCCCCCTACCCCAGATACTCCGCGGGATTCGCATGGGGTAGAGATTGCTTGGCTGCGGGGTTTCCGCGCCGTCAGACAAACGGAGATGCCCCTAGTGGTCGGACGGACACCTGATCGCCGGGAGGATGAAGACGCAGGACGAAGACACAGGACGAACGGCCAAACGACCAAGTACGCGTACTCAGGACTCCGTACTGACTCCGCGATGCTCACCGTGGCCGCGGTTCGTGGCCACGTACTCGGTAGGGCTGGGATGCAGCAGGGCACAGTCGTCGTCCGCAGGGCCACGTGGGACGCATCTTGTCACCACGTCCTCCGTAGAGCTTGGCGACTGCGAGGGAGGCCGGCGGCAGGGCACTCCGTTCTCCGTCCTTGCCCCTGGGATCGTGGCTGCCAGAACCGTGTGACTCGGGCCATTCCTTCTCGCGACGAAGATAGCGGCTATTACCCCTTGTTTTGTTTTTCTTCTGTCGTCGTCACGCAACGGGCAATGCATCTCCGTTACCGTATGTCCCCCCTCCCGCCAGCCAGCCAATGTTGCTTCTTCGCTCGGCGTGCGTCCAGCAGCAGCACTTAGGCTATGCTTTTCCCCCCGGCCGGCATACCCAGGGAAGAGAGGGGAGGGCGTGAGGGGAAAGGGGGGATCCGCAGCGCGTACAATCAGATGAACGTCGTGTGGCTTTGGTCGCCGCGGCTGATCGCGTATCACTGCGCAGATACTCGTATATGTACACTGCGCAACACGTCGAGAAGACGTCTGCTGCTAACAAACGTTGCCAGTCTGCTGGCCGTGGACACCTGCTCTGGAGAGCCTTGTTGTCTGGGGCGGTGGCCGCCGTGACTGTCGCAGCTTTACGGCCATGTTGCCCTTCCCCGCAGGCAGATTTGGAGAGCTGCGGAATGCTTCCGGCGACCGGTCGAGTACGTGAGGAGGGCATGATAGAGTGCACATGACGAGAGACGGCCCAGCACCTCAGCAGGCTCGTCCAATGGGATGCTGCCGCCCCGGGTCAGTCGCGGCACATGCGGTCTTCTCCCGCCCCCGTTGGGCCCCCGGCTTTCAAGGCCCGTGACCATGAGCAAGCAAGGCTGTTGCAATGCGCGCCCTTGCGAAAACGCGCGGGCGCCGTGCCTGTTCTCGTGCTTACGACGCGCCCGTGCTTCACACCCCAGCCTTCGGTGCGCGACTCCTGTCGGCCCCGCGACGAACTCGATAATTTCTTTCCTCGAGGGGGCTGACAGAGCTCTCGTTGACCTTTCTCTCAGTGACGGTTTTTATATTCCGGACTCGTCCTCTCTGCGGCCGTGTTGATAGCCGCGGAATTGCGGGGAGGGGGCAGGTTCCCATACCCGCGGACCGAACCCCGGTCTGAATCTCTTGGTAGCTCTTGGGAGGTCTTGGTTAATTGTTGGTATGTTGGGCGGGCAGCATTCCAGCAACACCTCCCTCTTTTGCGGGACGTGAATGTAGCTACAAGTAAAATCACGGGTATTCTGGCACTCGTAAAGCTGTAGCTTCGTGCCTTGTCCGACATATAGCATCGATCTCGACGAGGACGGAGCAACGGGCGCCGGCACAAGCACAGGCTCGATCATGTCCGTGTCAGTGCAACAGAAAATTCCGCTCAAGCGGCGGTGAGAAGCTGTGCCGCAAAAGATGGAGTGACCCTGAACAAAATCTGTCCATCGCCTCGACGACGTCGTACGTCGTGCATCTTATAATGGTTATGATTCTCGTTTTGTCTTCTCTTTTCTTTTTTTTTTCCGTTTCGGGTATCGCCCACGGTCACCCGAGCCAAGGAAAGCATGGCCGCGGTATACAACCCTGCAAAGTTGGGGAAGAGACGGGGAAGTATGGCTCCTCCGGGTAGCTCTTTGTGTTCTGCAGCTCGTGTTTGTGAAGCCGGATTTTTTTATAATCATGAACACTGTTCCGGATGCGGACTGGGAGGACCCAACGCCGGCATGTTGCTCTACCAGAAGGAGACAGATCAGATTGCGTGCGTGTGTAATTCTCCGCAAACCGACAGCAAACGGCAGCCCACATACCCGCGGTGTCTTGCCGACTTCATAACAGCACCTGGAAGGCAGACTGTGATGGTGATCTCTGCGAGTATGTCGCAGGATAGCGAAAATGGTTGGCCACCAAGGGCAACGAGGGGGTGCTCGCGTGTGTATATGTGATCCCCAGGCTGAGAGCTGCCCCCTTCTTCAGGTGCATTCGAGAACGCACATGCACAAGGCCCTCCCAGACGCTCTGAATTGATGCGAACGAATGGAGACGTGGCACACTCAATCCTATGAGTACAGAGTAATATACATCACATGGTACCAAGACAGCGCCGGCCCAAATGAGCTCGCCTGGCCCAAGCAATCGGTACATTCGGTCAAGAGTGTTGCAGCCGAAACAACGTGTTCTGGCCGTGGCATCAGTGCCTCGTGGCCTCGTGGGTATGGTCGGTAAAACGTACCAAGTGTTCGGTTCATGCAGCAAGTCCGGGGCTGCACAAGCACCATTGGACGCTGCACGATCCGCCGCCAAAGGCAAGGAAGAGGGTCCATCGTGGGGGGCGACAGGCCGCCGCTGGCCTCCAAGAGAGCTGCTCCTTCTGCTGCTGTCACCCGCCAGAGGTGCGAGGAACGGACATGGCCTCGACGAGGATAATGGTCTCGCAGGTAGTTCAGGGCCGACCGACGGTGCTGAGCAGCACGAAGTGACTTTAACGGAGCGAGGGTACAGACGACAAGCAATTCATGGGTCTGAATGGATACACCATCTCTTCGATGTTTCCAGTCACTTCGCAAGCGGCACAAATACAAAGACTGGCTCTGGCTGAGAACCATATGCAGCCACGCCCCTCTTCCTCTCCTCTTTCCTACTCGTATCACAGCGACCCTTCTATTCCGAGCTTCCAGAACCAACAACAGCAGACAAGCAAGCCACTCGTCATCTCTGGCCACATCTCCAATCACAGGGGCATCCCATACCTTCTCAAATAGCCACCCCCGACGCCATGCAGCAGATCGCCGCCATCGACAACCGCCAGCCGGTGCGCATCCTCGTCGTCGTCAAGCGCAAGCACGCGCTGTGGCAGCAGACCTGGGACGACCCGGCCTCGACGGTCACGCAGGCCCTGCAGCGCATTGGCCGTGGCGATCTCGTGGCGGCCAGCTACGACGGGGGTAGTGGGGGGAGAAAGGCACAGAGCGTCGACGAGGAGAGCCACACAGCAGACGACAGCAACAACACCCACCGGCAACGGCCATCGATTGCGGCTCGGCCAAGCTCTTCCTCGTCGTCGACCTCTTCCACGGCAACTACGACTTTTCCGACACTCACATCCCCGGCCGTAACGACCTGCCCGTGAGCGTCGTGCACGCCCGCAGCAGCCGCCACGCGCCCGCGTTTGCCGTCAACGCACACCCGCCATAGCCCGTGCACGACGTCGTCAACCGTCCGCTATGCGACGCCCACGACAGCCACGGGTGGCGTGCGCAGCCGCCCTTCCGGAGCGACTGTGTCGACGGCGCGGTGCCACAGTACCGAGAACCGTGGGCTCTCAAGCCACGGCCAGCGAGTGTTGGGCGGGGGGTGGGAGAAGGAGACAGGGAGGGGGGAGGACGGACGACAAAACGAAAAAGAAGAGAGACGAAGAGGCACTTTGAGCACCGCGGCCAAAGCATGAGCCTTGCGTGCACACGCCGTCCTCTCCCCGTCACGTCGTAACGCCGTCATCGTCCTGCCAAGAGGTGGCCCAATCCAGAGTAGTACGCGCGAGTTGTGCGCCAACCAGACGGGCCGGCCGCGGGCGACTCCACCGCCATAACGTCCATAAAAGACGGGCCAGCTCCAGAGACACCAGCCGGCCGCTCTTCCAGCTCGTCCCGTCGTCCAGCTTTGGTTCACGCCCGTCTGCCCAGCAATGAACAGGCTGCACAGCATCGCCCTCGGCGCCCGGCCCCGGCCGTGCGTCCCCGGCCTCCCCGTCCGTCCTGTCTGCCATGTCCGCCGCTTCCAACACCCGCTCCGGCCGCGCGCTGCCGCTCTTGCTCTCGCTCCGGGTCGACTGTCGTCGTCCTCAGCGTCCTCAGCACCCTCCCCCTCCGCCTCTACGACGACGTGCTGCCACAAGCAGGCGGCCGCCGCCGCCACCCCAGCCGCCCCTCCCTCCCTCGCCTCCCTCGCCTTCTGGCAGTCCGCCGCCACCTGGCGTCGTGCATCGCTCAACACGCTGCGCTGCCTCGTCGGCTGCTCGCTCGGCGACCTGACCGCCATGTGGTACCTGCAGGCGCACCACGCGGACTGGGGCATGTGGCCCGCCATCATGGGCACCGCCATCGCCTGCGGCCTGGCGTCGTCTGTGACGCTCGAGACCGTGCTGCTGCGCCTCGGCCCGGACCGCCTGGGCTGGACGGCCGCCGCGCGCACCGCCGTCGGCATGAGCTTCATCTCCATGGTCACCATGGAGACGGTCGAGAACGCCGTCGACTGGCACCTGACCGCCGGCGCCGGCGTCGCCCTGGCCACCACCGACCCGGTGCAGTTCTGGGCCGCCGCCGCCGCGTCGCTGGCGGCCGGCTTCCTGGCGCCGCTGCCGTACAACTACGTGCGGCTGCGGCGGTACGGCAAGAGCTGCCATTAGGGGTTTGGGGGTTTGGGGGGGGGGTGAGGAGGCGGCCCTCTAGGCCTGTTTTGTAGCAGAAAAGCTCGGCGGACACAAAACGTTCATCTGACACACTCTTCGCTATCGCTCTAGAACCATAGACACATCCCTACTCACCCATGCTCCTCCTTCTCCCTTCTCTCTTCTCTCTTCTTTTTGCTTCATCCGTTTGCCTCACTTCTCCAGCCCCTGCTTGGCGCTCTGCACAACCGACCGCCGCTTGCCCTTGCCACCTCCCTTCCCCTTGCCGCTGCCGCTTCCGCTGCCGCTGCCGCTGCCGCTCCCCCCCATCACCGTCATCGTGTGCACGTACCGCAGCTTGCCGCCCTCCACGCGGAACTCGTGGCTGTCCGGCAGGCCGGCAAACTGCATCATCACGTCCACGGCGCCCACCGTCTCGTCGATCACGTACCGCCGCTGCGTCAGGCTGACGCCGCTCGGGATGCCCACGTTGCAGCTGTCGTCCGCGGCGCCGTGCCCCGTGTACGACCCGCCCTCCAGCCGCGCGCACGGCCGCCCCCACGGCACCACCGCGCTCTTGTTGCTGAACACGTCGCAGTACGCGTCCGCCGCCGCCTGGATCGTCGCGCGCGTGTCGCGCTGCGCCGCCGGGATCGCCGCCCAGCTCTCGCGGCCCGCCCAGTACAGCGTGCCCGTCACGTTGAACAGCCAGTCGCCCGTCGTCGTCGCGATGGTGTCGACGCGCGCAATCGCCGGCGTGCTGCCCGCCGGCGTGCTGCCCGCCGCCGCGGCGCCCCAGAACATCTGCACGCCAATGACGTGCGGCGGCCGCACCACCACCATCTCCGTAAACGTCGCGCACTGCGTCGTGTCCAGCGAGCTGCGCACGTGGTCCGGCACCAGCGCCTGCCCCAGCACGCCGCCCGCCAGCGCCGCCACCGCCTTGCGGTTCTCCGTGTACGCGACGTCCGCCGCCACCGGCTGCAGCAGCGCCGCGTTGCCCGCCGTCTGCGCCGCCACCAGGCTGTCTACCGCCGCCTGCAGCTGCTCGCGCGTGCAGCCCACGGCCGCGGCCGCGGTGGCTGCGGCCATGAGGAGGCCTGCGCAGAGCAGGGGGCCGAGCGCCTTGAGCATTTCTTGTTTTCGGGGGTGTACCGTGGCTGTATGTGTATGGCTGTGTAGATGTGTGCTTGCCCCGTCGCTTTTTGGGTTGCTCGGAGAGCCGTCGGAAACGGCACTTTCTATTTTTCTGTGTTTCTCCCTTCTGCCCCGCGGCAGACTTGGAGGGGGCCTTCGCTGCTGCATATATACAACACGGCTTCGTCTTTTGTTCTTCGTTCTGGTCTTTAGCTCGGTGGCGGGGGGGGGGGGGGGGGCGGCCTGCCTTGCTTCGTTGCTTGCCCTGATATAAACAGACCCAATTACCCTCGTCTGCCTCCACCCTGCCTAATTTGCAACAGCCACGAGTCGACGTTGTTTTCCCGCAGCCGTATAAGACACCTCTCTCCGGGACAAGGTGGCCAGAGGCGAGATGGGCTGGTTATATTGATCTCTATTTTGCCTCTGCAAAGTTCTGCAATGCAGCCCACACCTGCATACGGCTGCACTGTCACAGTGCTTGCCGAGAAAGCCCCTTTGTCGGGGGGGTATCTGCCGGCGGGATAGTAGGGAGTCTGCTGCCCGGCAATTGGGGTTCCTTGGCCATCGAGGTTGTCTGGCGGTCAGAGAAGTTCACGAGGAATGAGCGGACACTTGCACCACCCGGTCTAGACATATTGCTTTGTGCCAAAGAACGAATGTCCCGTGGATCTACAATTCTTGCCGTCCAAGCTACTCTATCGTGGTAATCATACCGTCCATGTCATGGCCCAATCATGGTTGCAACTGGTGCTTCAACAATTGCCTGTCCCAAAGACTAAGTAACACAATCACACAGATTCCTCCAGACGACCGAAAGTCGTTTACGTCGTTGCTGGATGGCCCAGCAGTTCATGACGGCCGCAGAAGCGGCGGGCCTCGGGCCTGCAGGGGCGGCCGACCTGTTGTTATCGTCGTTGTCATCTGAGTACAACGAGTGCAGTGAAGGCCTAGTCGTGTATTCGAACATCGGCATCTCTACAAAGGTGCGACGGCCGTCGACATATTGTACGCGGTGTCGCTGGTATTTCGGTAAGCTGTACTTGTGGCTGTGCTAACCACGGCTGCCATGAGGACGGTCAAGGTCATGCACGCAGCGTCAGTCATGGCGTACCTCACTTTCCTGCTATTGTCGCCGACAAGTCAGCAGAGGCACCTTAATCAGAACAAGTAGGAAACGACAGAAGATCGTTGTCGACATCCTTCCAGAGGGAGGAGGGGGAGCATTCGTTGATTGCCCATCCCGGGGGAACCAGGACGGCTCAGTAAAGTGTGGCCGAGTGCCCCTCCGTTAAAGACCGTAAACGCTGCCTTGGCTCAGACTTGCCTTTTACGACGTCACAGGCTGGGATATGGCTTATTTTGCCTGACAGGAACGCCGGCAGCGGTGTTGGAGGCAGGCCCCAGCAAGGGTTTCGGGTCGAAACAAAAACCGACGCCGCAAAAAGCAGAGTCGGTTCACAGGCTGGTTCCCAGGGTCCAACACCGCTGCCTCCACGCTTCTGCTCCTACTGGGCCTCGGAAGTATCTGGTTATCATCACCGCCAGGTGTGTTGTGTCTTTTTTTGCCCTCTCCTCTTCCTCTCCTACCCCCTCCTATCGCCTTCAAATGCTGTCAGGAAGTTCTGCCTTCCAATGCCCCGAGGACAACTCACCTTCAGGTAACCAGGGCAGTGCCTTTGACGCGGCCGCTCTCCATCTTGGCTGTCCGGGCGCCAAACTGGATCTGTCGGAGATGCATTAGCTATTCTGGATGTATCTCCCTCAATGGACGCACAAAGGAGACGTTGCTTCTTTTGTCCTCAACCTACCGCGCGCTTCTTCTCCCCGGCCACGCCGGCCATGCCCAGGGACAGAGCCACCAGCCGCAGCACGCGCTTCGCAGGCTCCACGCCGTCGTCGCCGGCTGGCTGGCCAAAATCGCACTTCTCCCACGCTGGCAGCCCGATCGCCCACCGCACCAGCGCCTCGTCCAGGAAGGGGAACCGCACCTCGCGGCCCCAGTGCGCGAGAACGCGGTCGTCGCGGCCGAGGTTGCGCTGGCCCAGGCGGGATACGTCCAAGCGCAGCTCGTGCGCGAGCCCAGCATAGCCATCGCGCACAAACGCGACACCGTGCCGGCCGTAGCCGCCAAACAGCTCGTCGGCGCCGAGCCCGGAAAGGAGCACGCGGGCAGGTGTGGTGGCGGTGGTGGCACTAGCTGGTGGCAGCTCTCCCTTGTTCGCAACACTCGTGGCGACGCCCTGGCCCCTGGCCGCAAAATACAGCGCCGACGCAATGGAGAGGTCCATTTCCGTGTTGTGCGGGTGCATCAGAGACACAATCTCGGATCGGTGTGCCAGGTTCTCCGTGTAGGGGATGTTTACCTAGAGCAGCAAAACATCAGAAACGGGGATGCCCAGATACCTCCGGTGTCCAGAAGAAGACGCACGTACAGCAATAAACCGCCAGGCCCGCCCCGGACAGACACGCTGCAGTTCCGCAAAGGACTTCCTTCCAGTCATGCGGTCTGGGCAGGCCTCGTAGACGTCGGTGACACCGGGCCCCAGATGGGCCGCCACCCGCGGGTTCTCAAACGCGACGTTGATCAGGTCGATTCCCTGGTCGACGGCCACCAGGTCGTGGCTCATGCGCGCCAAGACGGTGCAATCCAGGCCACCAGAAAAGAGCACCGCGATTCGCGTGTCTGGCGCCTCTTGTGATGCGCCTTTGCTGTCGCTGTTGCCCGATGGCAACTGCGGTGGCCGTGGGACATTGCGCACGCGAATACGGAGGGACTCGGCCAGCTGGTCGCGCAGCGCCCGTACTGCAGGAGCATCCACTGCTAGGCGCGCCGTACCGGGCGGCGGAACAGGCGCCATGTTGAAGCACCCGAGGCCAGGCATCTGCATCAAGTCAGACGGCGGATACACAGCGTCGGGAAAGCATCAGACAAGGGAAGAAGTCTCATCATACCACCAGAGGATCGGCGGCACCAAGCTCCCGCACCCAGTCGTGCTGGGAGATTCCGCCGCTCGCACCATGCATTGCCAATGCGTCCGGCGCCGACAGGCTGACCGTTTCCAGGTCCACCACGTAGATGCCGTCGGCCGCAACCTCTGCCCAAGGGCCGTCGTCGCTCACGCTGGAAAGCGTCAGCTGGCCCTCTGTCATGCGGACGAGGAGCGACCGTCGCCCCAGCCGGTCCCGCGCGTAGTACAGCCGAGCCGCGGGCCGGTCGTAGTAGACACACGCAAAGGGCCCCTCGATGGTGCGGAGGATTTCGAGGACACCATCCCCATTCTCTCTCGACAGACCCATCGACGCCGACGCCGACGCCTGCAGCAGCAGCCGGAACAGCTGCGCGCCGTCGTTGCTGCCGGCGACCACCTCGTCGTGGCCGGCGCCCAGCTTCCACGCCTCGCCGTTCCAGCACAGCACGCTGCCCGAGACCGCGTCCACAAACGGCTGCGCAGCCAGGCCATCACCCCGCAGAGCGAGCACCGTCGACGTAAACCGCAGCGCGAGCTGGTGCTGCCCGTGCGAGGGGGCGTGCTCGGCGGCGGCCTGGCCGAGGTGGTCGGGCCCACGGTTGCAGAGCCGTCGCCGGAGGACGTCGTCCAAGACGGGATAAGTGGGGTTTTCGGGGCCACTGATCAGCGCAATCACTGCATGGATGCCGCACATCCTGCGTGGGCCAGCCGGGGGCGGGAGGGTGGGTAGAGGGAGCGGAGGTCGTCGTGGGTGTTTGCGAGAGCGAGAAAGGCGTCGGAGCTTTTTGGGGCGAGCAGGCCGCGATAAGATAGAACAAGATTATGTCATCAAACACGTTAGCAGCTACCCAAGTTACAGTACAAATAGGTATTCCTCTGTATTACTATTCCTATACTAACCGCAAGCCGGCATCCAGTGCGGGAAGGGTAGTGCTAATACGCCCGTGGGCCTTTTTTATTGCGCCCGTGTGGACCCGAAATACTACAGCTTATTGGACCAAATCGCGTATTAACTAATCGCGGCACGTCATGCTTTGTCATCCCAGGCTTCCAACGTCTAAGTCCCTGTTTCTCTTGGGATTCGTCCTTCTTCAGTTGGATCTTGTTTCCCCGTGTGTGCTCGCTTTCGGTTCTCATTCTCCTTGCCTTTTCCTTTGCCATCTCATCCCGTTCTCTCCCTCGACACTCCCTCTTCCGTCGCCGTCGGCAGCTCCCTTCTTTCTTGTCATTTCTTCTCTCCTCTGCGCAGCCATGGCTTCGTCTTCCGAACCGCAAGGCCACACTGGTCGAATCTTTTCGTCGATGATTCCCGATGTGGCCATGCCAGAGGAGACACTTCCAGACTCCTCCCTCGGGAACTATGACGAGCCTACCGACCAACAAATGCACCTCAGCGATCAACACAGCCAGGCCGGTACGGAAGACGACCCCTCGTTTGAACGCCATAGCCCGGTCCCGAGGCCACACGAGCACATCTATCTGCAAGACAGCCAGCGTGTGGTGACCGTGCAATGTACCGATGTCCCCGACTGGAACCAGGCCGTCGAGCAAGAGAAGCGAGATTCACACGACGCTGTGTCTCGCCGCCAACCGAGCCTTGGCTACCCTGAACATCCCCACTCCAGTAAACCGGCATTAGACATCGCGGCATTTCGAAGGTCACTAAAGTTTGAGCATATGCACCAGCGCTGGATGGACATCGAGGTTGCCGAAGAGGGCACATGCGAGTGGCTCGTCGGGCACGCGAAGCACAAGAGCTGGGTCGCCAACAACACTGGCGGTCTCCTCTGGATCAGTGGCAAGCCGGGGTCCGGCAAGTCCACGCTGCTAGGACACGCCTTCTCCCACCACCGGCAAAGCCGGAAAGGCGAAGGCGATCTCATCCTGTCGTTCTTCTTCCATGATCGGGGCAACGAACTGCAAAAGACCGCTCTCGGCTTTTTTCGCTCCCTCGCCGATCAGCTCCTCGAGGCTGCGCCCGAGACGGTATCCGATCTGGACGCTTGCTATCGCCAACGGCGCATCGGTGTCGTCGACGAACCCATCCAGAAGCGGCAGTGGCAGGAGCGGGATCTCCAGCAGTACATCGAGCTCGCCTTGCCACAGATCTTGAAGGTCCGTGCCATCTGGCTATTTGTCGATGCTCTAGATGAGTCTGGCGAGTCAACGGCGGTCACGCTCTTGGAGTGGTTCAAAAAGTGCCTCGGGGCGATGTCGAATCGCCAGAACGAGAATCTCCTTCCTTATCGAATATGCGCATCCTGTCGCCACTATCCCATTGTTTCGACAAAGCATACCCCGTTCGAGATTTGCACAGAGAGTGAAAACGAGGCCGACATTTATCTGTACGTGGACCGAACGCTGGCCGATGCTGAGAGTCCCGACGTCCAGACGTCCAAAGAAATCCGGGAGCAGATTGTACAACGGGCGTCTGGGATATTTCTCTGGGCGCGGTGGGCGGTGGCTGAAATTGTCAAAGCCGATCGCCACGGAGATACTCTTCCCAACGCCCTCGCCTTTGTCCAGCAAGCACCGACCGCCCTCAACGACCTTTACGCCCGGCAAGTCAACGACATGAAGAGAAGCAAGGACTCTTCAAGATGCCTCAGTCTTTTGCAATGGATTGCCTTCGCACAGGAGCCATTAACTCTTGTCCAGCTCTACTGGGCTCTTGCCATCAGACCCTACGACTCACGCCAAACACTGCAGGAGGCCGAACAGGCCGTTCCAAACTATGAGAGGGCAAGGAGAAGCCTTCAGACTCTCTCCCGGGGGCTGGCCGAACTCACTTCAAACCCAGACCAGACGACGCACTACAGCCAGAGACGGGGCAAGAAACCAGTCGTCCAGTTCATTCACCAAACAGTTAAAGAGTTTGTTCTCCAAGAAGGCCTCCACATTCTCCACCGCGTCTTGGCAACACACGGCAATACCGAAAGAATGGCACACCTCCTCATGGCCAGGACTTGCATCCGCTATCTGGACTTGGCGGACGTTCGAGATATAGCTTCTCGGTCTGACCGTGACGTCGACATCGACATCAGGTTTCCTTTTCTCAGATACGCCACCGATTCTTGGACATACCACGCAAAAGGCTGCGACTGTAGCTGCAATAGCCATGATTGTGCCCACGCCACCGATCACAACGACCTGCTCAATTTGATTCAGTGCCAATCAGACCATCTCATAGCCAAATTCTGTGCTTCTAAATACGTCAGCAGGCAAGAGAATTTTTTGCCGTCGGAGAGCCTTTTACACATTTCAGCGGAGCATCGGTTGCTAGGGCTCTTACAAGCCACCCTTCCTTCCGAGGATATTAACGCGCCGGATAGAACAGGCCAGACGCCGGTGTCATACGCTGCCAAATACGGACACGAGACTGTCGTTCGGTTACTTCTTACGAACGGCGCGGACATAGATCGGCCTGATTATGACGGCCGGGCGCCGCTGTCATACGCTGCCGAACGCGGACACGAGACCGTCGTTCAGTTACTTTTTACGAACGGCGCCGACGTGGATCGGCCTGATTTCCGCGGCCGGGCGCCGGTGTTATACGCTGCCAAATACGGACACGAGACTGTCGTTCGGTTACTTTTTACGAACGGCGCCGACATAGGTCGGCCTGATGTCTTCGGCCGGGCGCCGGTGTCACACGCTGCCGAAGTCGGACAAGAGACTGTCGTTCAGTTACTTCTTACGAACGGCGCCGACGTGGATCGGCCTGATGTCCACTACGGCCGGGCGCCGGTGTTATACGCTGCCAAATACGGACACGAGACTGTCGTTCGGTTACTTTTTACAAACGGCGCCGACATAGGTCGGCCTGATGTCCACGGCCGGGCGCCGCTGTCACACGCTGCCGAAAACGGACACGGGACTGTCGTTCAGTTACTTCTTACGAACGGCGCCGACGTGGATCGGCCTAATGTCTACGGCCGGGCGCCGGTGTCATACGCTGTCGAAAACGGACACGAGACTGTCGTTCGGTTACTTTTTACGAACGGCGCCGACATAGATCGGCCTGATAATGACGGCCAGGCGCCGCTGTCATACGCTACCGTATACGATAACGAAACTATCGTTCAGTTACTTCTTGCGAACGGCGCCGACATAGATCGGCTTGATAATGACGGCCGGACACCGATGTCATACATTGCCGAAAACGGACGCGAGACTGTCGTTCAGTTACTTCTTACGCACGGCGCCGACGTGGATCGGCCTGATAATGATGGCCGGGCGCCGGTGTCATACGCTGCCGCAGACGGACACGAGACTGTCGTTCAGTTACTTCTTACGAACGGCGCCGACATAGGTCGGCCTAGTAATAACGGCCGGGCGCCGGTGTCATACGCTGCCGAAGACGGACACGAGACTGTCGTTCAGTTACTTCTTACGAACGGCGCCGACATAGATCGGCCTGATAATGACGGCCGGGCGCCGCTGTCATACGCTGCCGAAAACGGACACGAGACTGTCGTTCAGTTACTTGTTACGAACGGCGCCGACATAGATCGGCCTGATAATAACGGCCGGGCGCCGCTGTCATACGCTGCCGAAAACGGACACAAGACTATCCTTCAATTACTTTTTACGAGCGGCGCCGACGTGAATCGGCCTAATAATAACGGCTGGGCGCCGTTGTTATACGCTGCCGAACGCGGACTCGAGACTGTCGTTCGGTTACTTTTTACGAACGGCGCCGACGTGGATCAGCCTGATAATAACGGCCGGGCGCCGCTGTCATACGCTGCCGAAGTCGGACACGAGACCGTCGTTCAGTTGCTTCTTACGAACGGCGCCGACGTGGATCGGCCTGATGTCTACGGCCGGGCGCCGGTGTCATACGCTGCCAAACGAAGATGCGAGACTGTCGTTCAGTTACTTGTTACGAACGGCGCTGATATAAGTCGGCCTGATAATGCCGGTTGGACGCCGCTAAATTACGCAAATTTTTATCGTGGCAGAGCATGAGGGGCTCAAGTGCTACGTTATTGTGTCGCTCTTGAAAGAAAACTAACTGCTGGTACTGGCGTGCAGACTGGTTTTGAGATGAGCAGATGTGGGTAGTGCGGCTTGTGCATATACGACGTATGATTTTGGTAGCTGCGTTGGTTTGATTTTAACTGGCGTCTGGTTTATATGGAACTTCTCATTTCAAAGACACGCTTTTTCTTTTTGTCCGATGTCGTTCGACGTTGCTTTTTTCCTTTCTTTGTTTCTCCTAGACAACATGGTTTCTGTCCGTCCACAACTGCCCCTTAGAATGCAGCTTGCTGTTGCTTTTCTTGCTCTTTCAAGTCAATAAGGGTACGGGGGGGTTCACTGAGCACAAGCCAAGGGTGCGAAAATAGAGGTTACCATTCCAGCAAGATATTATAATTTTAGCTATACAAAAATAAAGCAGAGGAGAAGGGTTTGATCTTGATTTGGTTTTTGTAGACTGGGTTTCCGAAGATCAGGATTGGTGGGGCATGAAGTTAGAGGCCATAGAACTGGCAAATGGGACTCGAGCCAAGCCATAGTAGAATCTGGCAGCGAGGAAGAGGAGAGAGAGGGAGGGGGAGAAGGAAAAAGGGACAGCGAGGTCACAGCGAAAAAACATTCCCCCCCCTTTCTTTTTCCGCAGAATCTGACATGTTACCGGCTAGTTGGACGCTGTGGGCACCCAAAGGACAAAGAGAACAGGGATGGAAAAAGGGGAGCTGAGAACAGGCCAGCACATGTCGTCCAAGGCTTTTCGTTTTGTGTAGCCAAGGGCTTGGCCACTCTTTTTCAAGCCTGAGCTTGGCCGGTCCGCTTCTCGGAGATCTCGGCCAGGGTAGCGTCGGCGGGGGCGTCGTCGTCGCCGCCGCCGGCGAGGTGGCGGGCCTTGGCGGTAGCGTCGTCGCCACCGACAATGGCAGCGTCGCCGTCAAAGAACTTGACAATCTCCTCGAGGGCGGTGTTCTTGGTCTCGATGTAGTAGAAGTAAACGACGACGAGCTCGACGGCGAGCCAGACGCAGTACACGAGGTAGTACTTCCACTGGATGTTGTGCAGCGCGACGGGGTTGACGTACTGGTTGAACCAGAGCGACAGGTCGACGCAGAAGAACATGACGGTCAGGCCCTTGGCGCGGATGCGGTACGGCAGGATCTCGGTGGAGTAGGACACGAGCATGCCGCAGAAGCCGAGGTTGTAGAAGATGTAGTAGATGAAGATGAAGACGATCACGGCGTTGGCGGAGCTGTGTGCCGGCGATATCGAGTAGCGCGCAAGCCCGATGGTGGTGCAGATAAAGGCGACCAGCATGCCGATGCACGACGTGATGAAGAGCGGCCGGCGGCCGGCGCGGTCGACAAAGTAGCAGATGACGACGGCGGACACCAGCTGCACGATGGACAGGTAGCCGTTGATCTCGAGCTGCGTTTTGTGGTCGGTGACGCCGATGAGGTCGAGCACCTTGGGCAGGTAGTAGGACACGATGCCGTTGCCAGACCACTGCGAGAAGAAGCCGATGGAGATGAGGATGATGAGGCGGTGGCGGTTGCCGGGCGTCGACCACAGCTCCGACCAGGCGTTGCCCTCGTACTCCTGCTCCAGCGCAATGGTCTGCTGGATCTCGTTGAACTCGACGTTGATGAGCGCGTCGTCCAGGTCGCCCTCCGCGTGGTACTTGGCCAGGATGCGCTTGGCCTGCTCGGGCTTGCCGCGCGAGATCAGCCAGCGCGGGCTCTCCGGCACCGTCCAGATCATGACGATCTGCACGAGCGACGGGATGGCCTGCAGCAGGCAGGGCACGCGCCAGGCCCACTGGCCGGTCATGTTGTTGGTGCCATAGGCGACCCAGGAGCCGATGAGCGAGCCGAGGTACCACAGCGTGTTGTACACGGTGCTGTACATGGCGCGGTGCTGCGGGTGCACGACCTCGGCAATGAGCAGCGGCGCCGAGCCGTGTGCAATGGCAATGCCGAAGCCGAGGATCAGGCGGCCGACGATGAAGAGCGCGACGTGGAAGCCGATGCAGATGAGCGCGACGCCCGCAATCATGATGCTGCAGCCGATGACGACGCCGGTGCGGCGGCCGAGCAGATCGGCGGCGTAGGGCACAAAGGGGATGGCCAGCATGGAGCCGATGGACATGGAGGCGGTGATGAGGCCGAGCGTGGCGCTGTTGGGGTTGTGGAAGTCTGGCGGAGGGGGCGTGTTAGCAGGGCTGAGACACGTGCACGGAAGGAACGGCCCGGCAGGGCGGGGCTGCCGGAACAGCAAGAACGGCAGGAACGGCAAAATGCCGGAACAAGAAGGAGCAATGGAAGAAAACACCCACTATCGTTCCAGGCCTGGATGGCCTCGAGGCCGTTCATCAACGACCCGTCGTAGCCATTGGTAGCGGACGTGAGCATGGCGGCCCACAGCGTGATGTAGAGCATGCGCATATTCTTCTGTTGCCACCACTTGACCCTGGGCCACTCGCGGCCGGCGAGCTGAAAGGTTTCCTTTCCCATATTGAGGCGGTATTGGGGAGGGATGGGTATCACGAATGGGTATCGGGGGTATCAAAAGAAAGCACAAATTATTAGAAAATGGGGCCCAGGTCAGAAATCTGCCGAGACAAGGCTCAAGACTGTAGGCTCAAGGCCGACGAGGTTGGGAAGAAGAAGTAGAAGAAACAACGAACAATGGGGGAAGAGGGTAAGTGAGATAGAGATAGAGAGGGAGATGGAGATGGAGAGAGAGGAAGAGAAAGGATGAAGAGGAGGAAGGGAAACAAATCAAGACCAGAAAGCTGGACGAGGCGGGTGTTTAATATAGATGCCGCTGCACGGCTAAGAGCGTGAAGCTGCATGAGAGCGAAGAGCATCTCCACAGTGTGGTAGCTTGAAGGCGGGGAGAGAGAGGATGAAAGATCAACAAGACATAAAATGAAATAGGGTGACCGGGGGGGGGGGACGCTTGACGAGCTTGTCGAGGTTCCTGGGGGTGGTCATGCGAGAGGGGAGGCAGTCGGTTGGAACTGCGCGTGTGTGCGAAGCCCATATTGGAGGAGAAAAGGAGCGACGAAAGGACGAAGCGCAGACGAACGAAAAAAAGACAAAAGGAAACAAAAAAAAAATACGTAGAGAGCAAGCGTGGACTGGGGCTGGCGGGAAGACGGCTTCGAGTTTCCACCAAAGGGTGGCTGCGGCCAACAAGCGATGAGCGGCTACACAAGGCCACAAGGGGACACAGGCCAGGAGACAGACCAGGAGACAGACCAGCAAGGGGATGGGCTCAGCCCGTGGTGCCTGCTCGCCTACTCGCCCGCCATCGTGTCCGGGATCTTCTGGGGTTGGGAGCCGGACCTAGGTCGCAATCGGGCCTAGCTTGAGCTCTGTTGGAGACGAGGGGGAACGAAAGAAAAACCCAAAAATCCAAAGAGAGGAGGGCCGGCGGTGGGGAAGGACAGGAGAGGAGAGTCGGACGGAGAAGGGTGTGTGCCTGCCCCATGTTTGTTGGCCAGGCACGATGGGACGATGGCGTGTGGGGAATCTAGGCCTCGTACAGACAGGAGCGTACGATAATGCTTCCTACAAAGCCATGGCAGCTGCACGCCGTTCGCTGACATGGGGAGATGAATGGGGTCTGGCTGCAGTGGCTGACCCGGTTGACGGGAACCAAGGCCGGGCGCCTGTGAGGAGAGTCCATGCTGGAGAGAAAGGAGAGAGAGAAGGAGGGCGAGGCGAAAACAGACAACAAACGACAACCGTCGTTTCTGGTACGCTAGCCGAAGGGTGCAAAGGGTGGTTAGATGCTGATGCGGAGTGCTCTGGCCTGGTTGTGTGGGGAGAACCGCCCCCGGGGGGGGGGGGGGGGGGGGGGGGAGAAGACCGGGGGAGGGGGGCGGCATGGGGAAAGCCATGGGGAGACGGGGGTCGGGCAAGATGGGGAGGCTACGGAGCAGAGTGCAGATGCAGCCGGGTGGCTTCCTCTGGCTCACCGTGGCTTGCCATGGTTGTCCTGCGTCGCGATGCTTTTGTGCTGGGCTAGGCCAAGGGAACAATAGCAGAGAGCGCGCAGTATTGCATCTGAGCCGCCTCTTGATCGGCACGAGGAACCGTCGAGCCCCAGCATGCCATGTGATTTGGCAGCCGTCAGCAGGAGGGAGGGAAGGCGGGGGAAACCGAGCAACAATGAAAGGTCAATTAAAGAAGTAATAAAAGGGCCCGTCCAGTACGTGCTCACCCGTCAGATGCTAACCCCCCCCCCCAGCTCTCCCCAGAACCCCAGATGCCAACGACCCAATCACAATGCCTCTAGCGGGTCCCCCTCCAGGCTCGTCGTGCCGTCTTCCCGGACAGGTGTGCTTGGCCGCGCCGAGGAAGAAGCCGAAGTGGAGATGGGGAGAGGAAAAGGGAAAAGGGAAAAGGCCCAGTGCAGACGAGCACAGTAGAGCACGTCGGAGAAGAGGCCAAAGGAGGGGGAGGGGGAGAAGAGAACGAGGGGGGGCAATAAAAGTGAGACACATTGTTTCTGGCAGTGGTGTGAACCATCTTCATCGATTGTATTGTGGACAGAGATGCGGAGACGTCAACCCGCACGCCAGCGCCGCTTTTGCTGCAGGTTTGGCAACATGCTACAGATGAGAGAGGGAGATGGGCGGGTTGTTCGTCTAGGTATTGAGCTTCCGTCAGCTTTGAGGGAGGACAGGCGTTCAATCTGGCTCGGGGCCAATAGCTCGGGGGCCACGAACACGAGGCTGCACTCTGCACGAGCTTGCGGGACGGTGGCGCGTTGGTGACAGCGCAGCAGCGCGGCAGAGCGGCGGGGCGGTAGGATGGCTAGGCATGTCCAGTCCCTTGGACATCCCGTTGGACAAGAGAAGCTCGACAGGAAAAAGCCCTGAGAGCGTGGGGAAGTCGAAAGGGTTGGCGAGACGGGAGATGGACATAGCGGCGAAAAGAAGGCAGAGGGGCGTAAGACAAAAAAGAGAGAAGGGGGCGAAAACTAGAGTGAGAGCCGAGAGTTCAAAAAGAAAACACTGAAGCAAAGGCCAACAGTTTCCAAACTCATCAGAATAACAAGCCGCAGCGAAGAAATCGCGTCTCTGCAAACGCGGTTCTCGGCCTCGTGACAACAATCTGCAGAAAGCTACCGCGGCCCCGTCCTGCCATCAGAACAGCGAGAAGCCGCCATCCCTCATTTCAACGCCACTGGCGGCGGATGGCAGGCTGGCCGAACCGGGCCAGAAGGACGTGGACAGAGCAGGAGACAGGCCACCGGGCAGACCGCCAAACAGGAGTTGTGGTTCTTCCTCATGACGGCGAGCTATTAGGTACGAGCAAACATACTCGAACAATCAGATTGACGCCAATGGCAGTTCTTGGCCTTGGTCTCGTAACCTTGAACGCCAGAGGCAGATCGCTGTGGCTAGACGGCGAGGCCGCTTGCAGACAAGCTCTCTTAGGTTGGGGGTGGAGGGTTGTTCGTGTGCTTCCGCGGCATTGGTTGGCCTGGGTCTACAGAGCACAGATGCTTTTGTCTTTCTTTTTTCCATTTTACTTACGTCTCCGTCCGGCACAGTTTAACCTTCTTTCCGATAGCGAGTGCCACTGGCAGGGGGGGCAGCGCAATTGGAGGAGGGGCCAGTCATCAAAGCCCAATACGGAGTAGACACGGCCAGAGAAGAAGGAGAATAAATAAAATAACCCCGACGAAAGTCACGCGAGATGCCAGCCCTCTCGACCCATGTGCCAACACGGCTCCTCCTTCGGAAACTGGCTCCGTTGCGTGTCCTGCCATTTGACGTCGAGAGCAGAGCATGACAAAAGAAAAGAAAAACATCTACACCACGCAGAGGAAACACGGCAAGTGTGCCCATTGGGACAAAGCCTCTGCCCTGTGGATATGAAGCCCGCCGTCAAGAAGCACGCGCCCGGACGCGGCTGGCAATGCAACGGCATGGCTCCTTGCTCGCGACGCTGCACGCGGGCGACATCTCGGCTCTTCCCTGCGCGGTGGCGTTCTCTGCTGCGGCACGGTATTCTCACGAGCAGAACGAGCAGACGGGCCGCTTTGCCCAAGCGCCGCTGCCAGAGCTGAGAAGAATGAGAATGAGAACAAGTTCAAGATACAACTCCAAAGAATGAGAGAAAAAAGAAGTGAAAAGTCAACATTGAAGTGATATCAACTGGCGTTGACCACAACGGCGACAAGCTGTGTATTTCCGCCATTTCTGTACCCGACCATATGCCAGCTGTACCAGACATTCTCTCTTATATTTCTGGGTTCTAAATCACTTTCAAGAGCTGCGGGCGGTTGTGTGCCGCATGCTCTGCGTGCATCAAGCGTTTGTGTTTACCACCTAAAGAAGCAGAGAAGACCAGGGCGAGTCGCTACCGCATTTTAGCTAGCCAGCCATGAGTCATGTGACCCACCTGAATCCCACGTGGTCGACTGGCATGAGCCCACACAATCGCTTGAGCACCAGAATTAATCCGCTGACATAATGCTCTCTTATCTTATCGCCACCGGCGCCACCAACACCGCCCAAAAACCTTATCGAAAATCATCGCCAGCGCCAACCTCTTCGTCGCCCCAACTCTTCTGCAGCACCCCATCTCATCCTCCACCGCACGACACCAAAGCTCCCCACACTCCACCCGGCCCCCCCCCCTCCCCCATGGACTACCAGAACCGCGCCGGCTCCAAGTTCGGCGGCGGCGGCGCCGCCTCCTACAGCGCCACCAATGCCGACCGCCGCGAGCGCCTGCGCAAGCTCGCCCTCGAGTCCATCGACCTCGAGCGCGACCCCTACTTCTTCCGCAACCACCTGGGCACCTTTGAGTGCCGCCTGTGCCTCACCGTGCACCAGAACGACGGCTCCTACCTGGCCCACACCCAGGGCAAGAAGCACCAGACCAACCTCGCGCGCCGCGCCGCCAAGGAGCAGCGCGACGGCGCCCGCAAGGACATCGACCCCGCCACGGGCCTGCCCGTCGGCGTCGCCGGCGCCGGCTTCGGCGCGCTGGGCTTTGGCGCCGACGGCAGCCGCAGCGGCGGCAGCGCCGCCGCCGCCGCCGCCGCGCGCCGCATCCAGATGCGCATCGGGCGCCCCGGCTACAAGATCGTCAAGGTGCGCGACCCGCTGACGCGCCAGCTCGGCCTGCTCTTCCAGCTGCAGTACCCGGACATTGCCACCGGCGGCGCCAGCCAGGACGTCGCGCCGCGCTGGCAGGTCACCAGCGCCTTCAGCCAGCGCGTCGAGCCGCCCGACCGGCGCTTCCAGTACCTGCTGGTGGCCGCGGAGCCCTACGAGACGTGCGCGTTCAAGATCCCCGCGCGCGAGCTGGACCGCCGCGAAGGCCGCACCTTTGACTACTGGGACCGCGACGCGCGCGAGTACTGGGTGCAGGTCATGTTCGTGACGGAGCGCGAGGAGCAGTTCAACGCCGCGCCCGGCCTCGCGGGGCGGCCATAGGATGGAGCGGGCAAACGCGAAAACGCCAGGACAACGGCAGAGGCGTGCGCAGCCGAATGTGTTTTGAGAAAAAAAGACGGGCGTGTCTTTTGGGGGCTTTCTCTTATTGTTGTTTTTGTTTCTCGTCTTTCTTTTGTACAATGTAAGGAGTGGCCCTTTTCCGAAAGGTCGAAAGACTGCTTCCCACCCCTGGCCTTTCCCTCTCTTGCTAACGTCTCTCTGACAGATATCACGGGAAAGGAGGGCCTCTCCTTTGCATTGTGCGTTTTCCTCGGAGTTTGCGGGCAGGGATCTGACACTTCGATCCAGGGGTTCAAGAACCCATTTGCTATACCAAGTTAAAAATGAACAATTGCTTTCAGTCAACGTCTGTCTGTGCATGCTGATATTACGAACAACACGAGCACTCTCTTATGATGGGGCGGTTCTCTCCTTGACCGGTTGTTTCGCTTTTGGTCGCTATTTTGCGTCATCCAGGTTGGGCAGCTCTTCAAAACTAAAAGACAAATGGCTCCCAAATATGTGCTATGCCATTTGGAGGAGACAATCGTAGGCCGTCTGGACTCGAAGACTGGGGTGCTTCAAGCCTTCACGTCCCCGGACTCCTAAGATGCCTCTATCGGAGGCAAGTTTGTATTTAATATACACCTTGGTTAGAGGTGGTCAAGATGGCCGCACGGGTACAAAGCCTGGGTCCAAAAATGAAGGGGTGATGCTCCTTCGCACCCCAATCGCACTACAAGGAGGGCACCAAGAAGATCCCGCGTAGTCTTCGGTCATCCATACCAGGAGACGCGACGGACAACTGTTTACCGACGACACACCTTGGCCAAATAGACAACGGACAATAGAGAAAACGTAAAGTGGCCATAATTAAGCTGGCATCACGCAGCGGTTAACAGCGGCGACCATGGCAGATAGAACCGGACGGACGGAAAGCATCTATTCAACAGGAGAAAAATGACTGTCGTCTCCAGTGGCTGCTATCAAAGAAATACTGTGCAATAAATAAAAGAGTATAAAAAGTAGATGGACGAGACGCAAAATTGGGGGCCGGGGGGCGGGAGGGGGTGAGAGTGGACCACAAGCAAATCGAATCATCGAAAGTTGTTGTCGAACCGCTTGAACGTGTAGCCGATAAACGGCAGGCTCATCTCCGGGCTCTCCTCCTGCACCAGGTTGCGGCCCTGCGCGGCCTGCTGCGCGCGCAGCAGCGTCGCGTTGTCCGTCTGGTCGATCTCGTCCGTCGGGAAGTAGGTCGTGTCGATGTTGGACGTCAGCCGCGGCTCAAAGGGCGCGCGGATGCGCCGCAGGCTGTCGAACTCGACGCCGCGGAAGAACGAGTGGCCCTTGATCTCGTGCGCGCCGCCCCGGCCGAGGCGGTTCTCCGAGTTGCAGATGAGCGACCGGATCAGGTTCTCCGCCTCGACGCCCAGCTGGATGTCGTCGGGGAAGTACAGGCTCTGCCGCCACGTGACAATCTTGTGGTACGTGTCGTGGCGGTCCTCGGCGCAGAAGGGCGGCCAGCCCACCAGGCACTCAAACATGATGGTCCCCAGCGACCACCAGTCGCAGTCGAAGCTGTAGCCGTGGCCCGTGAAGATCTCGGGCGCGATGTAGTCGGGGGTGCCGACCGTCGAGTACGCCATCAGCCGCCGAGACCGACGCCAGTCGTTAATCTGGGACCGGTTGCTGACCGTCAGGTTGATCTGGTCAATGGCGATGGAGTTGCGGTCTCCCCGCGGCCGGCTGGGTCTGCCCTGGAGCAGCTGTTGATAGTAGTTGTTGTCGTGCAGCTTGTGGAAGCCCGTCGACAGGCCAAAATCGGTCAGCTTGACGTGGCCACCACGGTCGAGCAGAATGTTGTCGGGTTTGATGTCACTTGGCGATGTTAGTAAGTGTAAAGAGGGCGTGGGGGAAGAAAAAAAAAGTAGGGTCAGGCTCCGTCGAGAGAAGAAGTCTAGGGGTGTCTCGTACCGGTGAATAAAGCCCAGCTTGTGCACGGCCTCAATGGCCAGCACAATTTCGGCAATGTAGAACCGCGTAATATCCTCCGAGAAGATCTCGTACTTGATCAGCATGGTCATCAGATCACCACCGGGCAAGAACTCCATCAGCATGTAGAGGAAGTTGACATCCTGGAAGGTCGTGTACAGCTTGACGACCCATGGGCTGTCCGACTCGGCCAAGATGTCGCGCTCGGCACGGACGTGCGCCAGCTGGTCACGCTTGAACATCTCCGTCTTGATCAGGGACTTCATGGCGTAGACCTTGTTGTCCGCCTTCTTCTGCACAAGCTTGACCTCGCCAAAGGCGCCCTTGCCGATGATCTTGACCGTCGAGTAGTTCTCCGGCTTGTCCTTTGTCCGCAGGAAGCGCAGGTAGGAACCTTCTCGCCGGCCGGCAGTCGACCAGATCTGCTCCTTGCGGGCGAGTGTCTGGTTGGGCTCGGCCAGCTTCTGCTCCATCTCACTCTGTCTGTTTGCAGGCGGCACAGGTTAGCGTCACCAACAAAAGCTCTTTCTCTCTGTCCCTCCCTAACATGAAAATACACACCTCTGATTTCTCTCCCGGGCGCGCTTCACGCTGTCCTTGAAGAAATCGGCCGCCAGTTGCGAGCACTTCTTCTGGTTGTTGTTCGCATTGGGGCCGTAGCGGTCGGGGTTGCGCTCAGGAGCAGACTGGAACTCGAACACGGGCAGGGCGTGTGCAACGGGCTGGCTCGGCAGAGGCGCGTTCAGGTAGCTGTTGTAGCCAGCCGGGTAGCCCGTCGCGCCGGCGGTCCGCGGGCGCTGGGCGGGCGACGGCCCCCGGGTGCTGTAGTTCTGGGTGCGGGCAGCGCCGCCAAGATTCTGGTGGGAGAACTGGTGGGCGAGGCCCGTGTTGGGATCGGAGGCGCCCGGGGTGTTGGACCGCGGCTGGTAGAGCACGCTGTTGGAGCTTGCCGAGGCCGAGATGCCGCCAGCAGGCGAGGCGGTTGCGGCGCCGGCGCTCACGGGCGCGCCGCCCGCATAGTCCTGGCCGTGGGCGTTGTTGGCCAGCTGCGAGGAGGGCACGTACTGCTGCGGCGCATACTGGGCTTGTGAGAAGTAGCCGCCGCCTTGCGCGGAGGTGTATCCCGACTGGTACTGCTGGGCAGAGGCTGTGCCGATGTTGTTGTTGGCCGGTGCCTGGTGCTGTTGCTGGCTGGGCGGCGGAAAGACGGGCTGCGGAAATGTCGAGGGCGTTGTGGGATACGCGCGGTCGCTTGCGGCTAGGCGGTCGCCATTGTTGTTGTTGAAGTTGAGGTAGAGGCGGCTTGTTGCGTTGTCCATCGTGGCTGGGAGGGGGGGTGGAAGGAGGAGAGGATGAAGCGGATAGGAGGATGCACTGCACGGGTGTGTCTTACGGGCGAAAGACGGGAGACAGTCGGGGAGGGTTGGCGAGGGTGGGTGACGGGGAAAGCTGGAAGCGTCGATCGAGGCCTGGAAAGGCGGGCGGTGAGGCAGAGCCAGGAGCAGAGCAGGACAAGTCTAGGCGGGGTCTGTTCGAGCCAATGTGCAGCAGAGACGCAGGATGGGGGGCGGGGCGTCGAAGGGTTGGACGAGGTGTGGACTCGTCATCTGCAGCACGCAGCTAGAGTGGGTTAATCAGTGGATGTGCTGGCATGCAGACGCCGAAGGGCTCGCGTAAGGAAAATAAAAGCCCAAGAGAAAGGAGAAAGGAGAAAAGAGAAAGGAGTCGAATGGATGCGGCAGGGGGCGATAAGGGGGAGGCTGAGTTTGGTGATGAGAAGGGCAACGGGAGGAAGCCCCTGAGCGTGAGACCGTTGACAGGGCCGTTTCCACGGACGATCGGCGGCGACAGGCGAACACGCCGACGAAACCCAAAGGAGACGGGGTCCAGAGGCAGTGGAAGAAAGAAAGCAGTCGTCGAAATCTCACGACACCAAAAAGGGGGAGGGGGGAGGCTGCCGCCGTTGGGCGAGGGCGGCAAGCAGGAGGCCCGGGGGAGCAAAGCAAAGCTGCAAAGCTCGTGCACACAAAGGACGTGTCTTACCTCGTTGTTAGTGGTGGGCTGGGAGCAGAAGAAGACGCCGCGGACGGGGAGCGCTGGCCCGATGCAAACGTCGATGAAGATGGCGATAACTGTGGAATTAGCAGCAGTAAGGCACGGCGTCCGAGAGGAAGGAGAACAGGCCCTTGTTGGGAAGGCGCACTTTGAAACGCTGAAGCCCGGCGGGGAGGCGAAAGGGAGGGGGCAGGAGCGAAAAGGGGACAAGGAGACGGGAAGGAGCAACCACGGCGAGCACACGCCAGCACACGCCAGCGTCCGTTAGCCGTGTAGATAATAACAATACCCCGTAGCATGGGCCAGAACCAGCCAAGCTAGGGGGCTTAGCCCCTGGCAAACGCGCAACTGCTGCCCTGGAGGGGAAACCCGTGTTTCTCAAAAAACGGAGACCCTCAACGCCCCGCCCCGCTCTTGCTGTTCTTCGGTTCCAACGCTCGCTCCTTCTGTTCCGGCATGCTTTCTTGTGACTGCAGCAGCCACCCCACAATTCCCTAGAATCGCACAAGCTGCAATTAAGCAGCATTCACAGAGGCGTGCCCTGGCACGACCAAGCGGGCGTTGGAAGGGACAGCTCTGCAGCAGACAGGGCCTGTGGCGAGGCGCCCAAGTCCTGGAAACCAGGATCGGGGGAGGGCATTACGGGAGCGGCCTTTCCAGAGCAGACGTGAGGGAGGATGGCCCAGTGTTGCCGGCTCAGCATCTGCAGGGCTGCCTCGATGCTCGCAGCGTGGACCGCCAAGTCGTCGAAAGGGCCAGCCGGGCGTGTGCCTCTTCAGAATGCGTCCAGAGCATTCGCGTGTATTAACATTGGGCTCGGAGTGAGGAAACGAAAGTCATGTCTGCGACTGATACAGTAACAGTGCCCAAACAGTGCATATACTGTACTCAACACAGTTTTACATAAGCCTTGAGCTCCACAGCAGACCTGGCGCTGGCACGTCCTTTCTTCGTCACGGTCCGCGTTCCCTGCGAAAAATAATGCCAATCCTCCCATCCCAGGCGAGTCGAAGTGTCCAGAGCAGCGCCGTTGCATCACCAATTGCGAACCGAGCCACGCGCAAAAGATAGTTCGAGAGCCGTCACCCCCCTCCCGGCCATCAACTCGAACTCCCATCCAGAGCCCATCACAGGAACCACGAACGGCTGCCTCTCTTCCTCCTTTCCTCCCTTCCTCCCTGCCTCTCCTCTTCTCCGCCTCCCCCTTCAGCATCGGCGACGGGAGAACGACATGGTGGAATTCGGGAGGCGCTCCGGGCGCGCAGCTGCGCGTCGCGCCGCGGCCGCTATTGGTACGTTGTGTTGCGCCGCCACCCCCCTCTACCCCCCTCTGCCCTTCCCAAGCCATGCCTGGCCGTATCTGCTCGCAGGCTGCAGACAAGCTAACGATTCCTGCGCGCACAGAGAGAACACCCCGGCGGTTTGGCCCCGTCGAGGACGAGGCGATGCCCGACGTAGAGCCAGAACCCGAAGTAGAAGCCGAGGCCGAGGCCGAAGCAGACGCGGCCGCGCCCGCAGCAGACGATGACAACGAGGACGAGGACCACGACGGCGACGAAGGCGACGACGGCGACGACGGCGACGACGAGAAGCAGGGCACAGACGACGCCGACGACGGCGAAGACGAAGAGGAGGGCGGCGAGGCCGGCGACGAGGGAAGCAAAGCGGGCGGAGGGCGACGCGGGGGCGGGGGCGCGGTCGGCGGAGGCGGGTCGGCCAGCGGGTCGGTGGCGGCCAAGTCGTCGCCGGCGGCGTCGCCGGCGCCCGTGATGATGATCCGCAAGAAGCGGCTGGGGCGGCCGCCTAAGAACCGGCCGCCAGACTGGGACGGCATGGTGGAGGTGCCGATGAGCGAGAGCGAGATCGCGGCGGCGCAGGCGGCGGCGTCGGCCAAGGACAACACGCCGCGGCGGCGCGGGCGCGGCGGGTGGCGCGGGCGCGGCGGGCGCAAGGGGCAGCAGGCGCCGGTGCTGCAGCAGCCGATCGACAAGGACGGCAACCTGGTGGACATTGTCAACGACGAGGTGGACCTGCCGGAGGACGCCGAGGGCGAGACCAAGGTGGACAAGGACGGCAACCTGCTGGGCGGCCGCGAGTACCGGTGCCGCACGTTTACGGTGGCGGGGCGGGGCACGCGGCTGTACATGCTGTCGACGGAGCCGGCGCGGTGCGTGGGCTTCCGCGACTCGTACCTGTTCTTTGCCAAGCACAAGCGGCTGTACAAGATCATCGTGGACGAGGAGGAGAAGCGCGACATGATCGAGCGCGAGATCATCCCGCACAGCTACAAGGGCCGCGCCATCGGCATCGTGACGGCGCGCTCCGTCTTCCGCGAGTTCGGCGCGCTCATCGTCGTGGGCGGCCGCCGCGTCGCCGACGACTACGACATGGCCAAGTGCCGCGAGGAGGGCGCCGTCGCCGGCGACGTCGCCGACCCCAACGACCACGTCGTGCCGGGCGAGCCCTACAACAAGAACCAGTACGTGGCGTGGCACGGCGCCAGCGCCGTGTACCACGCCAGCAGCGGCCCGGCGGCGCCCGGCGGCGCGGGCAGCCACCTCCAGGGCGGGCCCGGCGCCGGCGCCGGCGCGTCGTCGCACCACCTGCACCACCACCACCAGGCGCCCGGCTACAGCAAGTCGGCCGAGGCCAAGAAGCGGCGCGTGGCCGTCAACGACTTCAACTGGCAGCTGGAGCACGCGCGCGAGGCCAGCAGCTTCAACAGCATGCTGACGGCGGCGCGGCTGACGACGCTCGACGGCGTCTACGACATCCACACCAACATGATGCAGGTGCCGGCCAGCATGCAGCCGCTGCGCGCGCGCGCGGTGCAGGTGGGCGGCGCCGACGACCGGGACGACAAGGAGGGCGCGGAGGGTGCACAACAAAAGTCGGCCGTGTTCCCGCCGCTGGCGCCGCAGGTGGCGCGCAACTTTTTCGTCACCGACACGCACCTGGAGACGCCGCCGGCGGGCATCGCGGCGGCGGCGTTCGACCGGTTCCGGGACGGCGCGGCACCGCCGCAGCAGCCGCGACAACAAGACGACTTTCTCTCGGCGTTCCAGGGCCTGGGCGCGGTGTCGGACGACATCAAGGACCTGCTGCCGGCGGAGTGCCGGGCGGCGTTTGACCGGGCGCTGGGGCAGGAGCAGGCGTGGTTTGCGCGGTGGGGCGACGAGAAGGAGGCGATGGCGCGGCGGGAGCCGGTCATTGACAAGGCCATTGTGCCGTACTCGATGGCGCTGTAGGGGGGAAGGGGGGGGGGGACGGTTTACAGAGTGTGTCTTGTGGGTTTGTTCCGGGGCGGAGCAGGAAGGGATTCTTATTGCCTGGGTGCCGATGTTTGTCTTTCACCGCGTTGTCTGCGTCGGTTTGGTTTCTTTCTACGAGTCCTCCCCTGTCACGCGAGGCTTGGGATGAAGGTGTACTTTGTTACTCTTTCTTCTTCTTTCTTCTTTCTTCTTTCTTTGTTTTCTTCTTCGTTATGTTCTTCGGCTGTACAAGTAAGGACCGCCCCCCCAGAAGGGGGCTGGAATGGAATTCAAAGCAAGGGATCTCTGCATATCCACGTCTCGTTGATTAATGGATCTTGTGTCTTCTCGCACTCTCTCTCTTTCTGTCTCTGTAGAAAATCACAGTTCACCTTCGATGGTGTCTACAACGGCGAGGCCAGAACAACGCCCTGATTTCCCCCCAACGCCAACGAAAGCACGCACACCAGAGGACCGATGGTGGCCGTGGCCTGCTCCTGACGTCACTTGGGGGGTGAGACGGGTGGCGATGGGTCACGCCCGCACGCGCACACCCTCTACTTTCAGCTGGGAAATGCCCAGCAGCCCCCGACCACTCACGGCCGTGCTCTGGCGTGCCGTCCAGCCACTGGTCCAATTTCGCGTTTTGATTCACACATATCACGGACAGAAGCACCACACACAGGCACGATGGCCTGCGTGACGGACGGACAGGGTCCGGGGCTGCACACCCTTTCCTCCCTGCGAGGGGCCACACAGGCAAGCACCGTCTGTCCATCACCCACGGCAGCACAGGCGGCAGAAGCAAAATGGGAACTGGGAGATAGGATACGCCGCCGCAGGCACTGGGACATTTGTCAGATATTGCGGGCGGAAGCTAATACGATGATGGAATGGGCAGCCACTCAGGGAGCAGGTGTAGCCGCGGGATCTCGTAGCCCGACTGTCGTCACGTTGGGGGAGGGGAGGGGGGAGGAGGGAGGGGGGGGTTTATTTCCGGGTTGTTTGACGCATACGGCGGGAGAGGAAGAAGAAGAGGCAGAAAGTACTGTCGTGAAGAAAGATGGAAGTAGAAAATAAAATATAATACAATAAAATAGAAATAAAGGGAAATGAAAGTGATCACGAAAACAATCAAACAACATAAAATAAAACAATCAAGACGACACGGAAAATAAAACACTTGGAGTAACCCAGTCTCGCTGCTGCCGAGCCGTCGTTTTCTGTCGTTTGCTGTCGTCGTCTTCTGGCCAGGGACACACGGCTGCCGGGCTCCCTCCTCTGCAGAGCCAGGAGGGACCGGAAGATCTCTGCAGAGAAAACAGAGAAAGAAAGAAAACAACCCGTGCCGGCCGAGCCGGTTGTCCCAGGCCGAGCTCTCTTTCTTGCCAGTCCCTCTTCCTCTCTCCTCGTCTTCTTTTCCAAAGTTGCAACGGCAGCCGACCGGTCCATCCCTCCCTCCCACATTGCGTGCATTCTTTTTGCGTGCCGTGGGCTGATTATCCTCCATCCGCGAGCCTCCTTTTCTCTTTCCTCTTTCCATCTTCCCCTCCTCTTCCCTCCTCTCCCCTCCCCTCCTCTTCTTTTCCGGCGTCCCCGCTGCTTTCCGCTGGGGAAGGGCAATGCGTCCGTCCTGGCCATTTCTTGGCCGCAAGCTTCTTCCCCGCAAAAAAATAAAAAAATAAAATAAAATAAAAGAACAACGGAGAACAACGGACGGCGTCGGCCCCCTCGCTCTTGGTCGTCCTGCCGCACTGCCGCCCAGTCGCGATCCCGCAACTAAGCGGGTTGGCCCCCAAGAGGCAACAGGGCCGCCAGACTGCGAGTCTCGCGGTCTGGCAGTCCGAGTTGCTACGTCCTCACATTCTCTCGTTCTCACGTTGACCGGCCCCTCGCCCTCATCCACTAACCCCTCGTCCCTTGTCCCTCGTCTCCGTTCGGAGTCCCGTTTCTCCTGCAGCCCCCCCATGCGGACGGGAAAAAAAAAGAAAAAAGACAAAATGACCCCTCCTTTTTTCCAACGCTGACCAATTTTCATTTCCATCTGTTTTTTGTTTTCTTGGTATCTTCGTCGTCTCCGTCTCGCTTCTCCGCCCATCTCCACTCCCTCGGGCCACAAACGCTCTGCTGCAGCCCCCCTCCGGTCCCCCCTCCTGCACGAAGCTCTCTCTCCCCTCCTGCAGGAGGAGCAGAGGCGGGGCAGCTCTGCCAGGAAAAAGATGATGACAATAATAAAATAAATGAGGGAGAAAGAGGATGGAGGGGGGAAAGCAACCCGCAATGGCCGGGCAAGTGCTGTGCCACTTCTTGGGAACAGTATCGCAGTTTATTTTTATTACAAGAGCTGAGAAACGGGCGGCCAAAGTACGGAGTCCGCTGTCAGAGGAGAGCGCAGGGGGGGGGTTGTGTTTCCGCGAGACAGCCACTCGCCGTGAGAGAAAGACTCATACGAGCATGCCTGTCCAGGGAAGACCGAAAGGACCACGCAAGGGCGACTTCGGCGCGTCTGTCGTCTCAGGTTTCTGTGTAGGCGGGAAAGGGGGGCACGGCACTTGTGTCTCTGCGTCTCCTGACTCTCCTGACTCTCGTCTTCTCCCGAGCTGGTCGGCACGTCTGCAGGTCTGTGGATTTTCTCTTTTCTTCCCTCTTTTTTTTTTCCAGGTCCCATTCCGTCATTCTCCCTTTTCTATTCTTTTTACCCCCCTCTCTAACCTCTTCTGGGCATTGCGCAGCACGATACACTCGGTCCTCTGACGCGGGACGTCTTCGCCTCTTCGGGGGCGTCGGTCAGTTTTTTTTTCCCTTCTTTTTTCTTCTTCATTTTCTTTTGGCGTCGTAGCCGACGAGCACGAGTTTAGGCATCGTCGCTTTCCAATGCACACACGACCCGAAAGAGAGAGGTTGTGCGAGTACGAGTCAGACCCTGCTGGCTGCTGGCTGCTGGCTGCTTTGCCACCGGGATTGGCCCGTTGGCCCCAAGCTGAGAGGCAGCAGCAGACTACTTGTAAGATACGAGACCGATCTGACTCCCGGTCTCGTATGCTTCGTCAGGCGGACTCACACAGAAGCCACGCCTGAGCCATCCGCATCAGCAACCGTCTCTCGGCTTTCGGCTTAGCTGGCGGTCGTCGGCTGCCTTGGAGAGGACACAGTACGGAGTACGGAGTGCACGAGTACTACGTTGGGGCAATGGGGAGATGGGGAGATGGGGGAGCGACGAACAGGCGGCTTTCCGCGCAAGAAAAGAAAGAAGCAAGAAGAAAAGACATCACAAGGATCCCCCCCCCCCCCCCCACCCCACAGATATGTTGCTCCAGAAAAAAAGAAACGAGCGTTGCTAGGTGCATTAGTCTGGGTTGAAAGGCGCCAGAAAAGAGAGGAGACGAGGGCGAAAGGGCGAGGGCGAGGTCGACAAGGAGGCTGGACCAGGCTGGAGGCTGGAGGAAGCTGGCCAGATGGCTGATGGCTGACGCCCTTCCCACTCTCCCCCACCGGTCTGTCTTGACTATCGGATCGTTGGGAAGAGCAAGAGAAAACGCTGTGGAGCGCCCAGTGGGTTCCCGTGATGGCTGGATCTTTTTTTCTTTTCACCGCTAGAAACCGTCTCTTCTTCCATGCTGGCGGTGTTTTATTTTAGTATTCTTTTATTCTTCTTTTTTACGCTTCCCAAGGTGGGGGGAGGAGGCGACGGAGCCATTGCCGCGTGTGAACAGCCTCTCCACGGCGGAGCGTACAGTAAGTAGCATCGGACGACTGGCCGAAGGGGAAGACAGGCTGGGCGTTTTGTGCTCTTCCTCTCTACAGCGGTGGTAGGCTGTGGTAGGCTGTGCCAGGCAGTGCATCTTCCTGGCCCCCTCCCACCCTGTCTCTTTCCTCTTCTGTCCATTGTTTATGACAGCTCGCCGCCCTACGGAGTAGGCAAGTGACATCCATAGCTGGCGCCTGCCTACTCCGTGCTCCGTAAGACAGCATCGTGGGCACAGGCCAGAGGAAGCTAGATGGGCGCAGGGCAGGGCAGGGCAGGGCAGGGCAGGGCAGCCCCGGCTTCGTGTTTGAGAGTGAGAAAGAGAGAAAGACAGTGAGCGGCCGTCGCAGTGGGCCTTGAAGAAACGGCTGGGCCAGGCCTGGCCGTGGCTGAGGAGCTTCGGTTTCTGGTTCAGTGGGGGACAGGCATGCAGCGTGTCGGACGGGCTGTACGGAGAATGTCGTATGCAGACGAACACGACACGAGAGCGGACGCTGGGGGAGGGAGCGTATGTGGTATGCTTTGTACGGACAGACGAGCATTGCCATCGGTCCGCGGCATTTTCCACCGTCAACACGACGAAAGAAGAAGGACACGGAGGCGTCGACGAAGAAAAGACAAAACAAAACAGAAAGAACCCTCGCTCATTCGTGTCGACGCACCCGCCCAGCGGCACAGACTCGTACGACAGAGGATCCTTCCTGCATGGTCGGCGTGTGAGAGAGAGGACGGACAAAGGACGAAAGACAAAGGTCGAAGCACGAACGCACGAACGCACGAACGGTCGTATTGTCTGACAAACGTCGACCCTCTTCCCCTTCTCGGCCTGTCCTTCTGCATCCAGCATTCCGACCCAGAGCTCGTGAGATGGCGTCGGCTCGGCGTCTCCACCACAGCCCAACTGCGACAGCTTGATGTTGTGTGGTGGACGGAGTAGGAGTACGGAGTAGGGACGAGCACTGGAAGCAAACAAGGGACGAGACCGCCGGGATTGGGCTGGAATCCAAGGACGCTGTTCTGTCACGCTGGCGACCCGGCTGCCGAAAAGGAGCCATTTTCGTCATCTCTCTGATTTCCTTCTTTCCTTTCCCGTTCCTTTGCATCCGCCGACGACCGAACAGAGCGGCCGCCAGTCCAACGCATACGACGTACGAGAGCTGTGCTCGCGCAGACTGCACGCCGTCCCCCTCGCGAGATAAGAGAGCGCATCTTCCAACCAAGGCAGAAAGCAAACCACAGTCAGCAAACCACGGGAAGCAGACAGCGACGTGAGCTCCTGCATGCATCGTTTGTCTTGATGACGTCCCCCCCCTCTCCCCCCCCCCGTACAGAGGAAGAAAAGGGCCTGTCCGTGATCCGGGCGTTTGGCCCAAGCTGGGAAGGTGGGCCAGAAAAAAAAGGAATTAAAAATTAGGGGATGGGGGGGGGACCACTTGGCAATGCTACTGCAGAAAGTCTCGCCTTCACGACGTAAGATGATATTACTTTGTAATGTCCTTTCGGGGCGCATTAGGCGGCGCTTTCTGTCTTTCTGGCACCGGAGAAACGGTGACGCGGGATTCCAGAAACGGAAGACCCCGTATGAAGGAAACGGAGACCGGCCAACACCACAACAAACGTCGCACTCTGGACGAGTAATCCAGACGTGTCAACAACAGCAACAATACTCCGTAATTAGCAACAGGCAAGACACAAAAATGGAGTGGAGAGCAAAAACCATCCAGGGGGGCGTGGGCGTGGGCGCTGTCTCAGAATCCGCCAATCCCAGCGCCATTGTTTGAGGTTCCGGGGGCGCGGTGGTCCAGAACAGCCACCTTCCGTCGTCTTTTTCTTCTTCCTCCTACAGTATTATGACTGCAGATTACGAAGAACAAGCTACGGGTACTGCGTAAGATACAGTGCAGTGAGACCGCAGAGGCAAAGCGAGGCAGATCAGTCATGGCAGAGACAAAGACAGAACAGGGACAAATTGATTTGCGTCGCGCATCAACCCAGGAGCGAGACCGTGGTCTTTGTTCTCTCCCCCGTAAGATAGCTCGTATCTCTCTCTTCCTGTTCCTTGTGCACCCTTTCTCGGCAACGCAGCCGAGCCACACAGCAAAGCCACCGTGGCCGGGACAGACATGTGCTGCCACAGGCGCGAGGCGAACCGACCAGGCTGCACCGTCTTCGTGCGACTTTCTGTGGCAGGCCCTGGACGAACTGCACGTGGTTGTTGTCTCGGGCTTCTCTGCGAGTGAGATGCGTCGGATCGTATGTCGTACGTCGCTGGCCAATTTATCCTCTCTCTCTCTCTCTCTCTCTCTGCTCGCCAGAGTTCATGCAACGTGTGACGCGCCGCTCTTCTCGTTCAAGAGGCATCCAACCGTCTGCATAGGGACAGCGGCCGAGAAACACAGCCGACAATGTCCACGGCACCACGGAGACTCGTTGCTCTCCAGGCAATAAACACCTCGGCGCACGGGTTTCCGCCCGTCTCGAAATGAAGGGAGCCAGGGGCGGCTCGCCAGGCACCTACTCCGTATGCCCTCCCCCTATTACTGAGAGCAGGCGACAGGGGTTCGACGGAGAACCAGTACATAGTACGGTAGGCCGTACGAGTACGCCATTATGGTTCCCACAGAATGGAGGAAACAGGCTGTTGTGGTGGTTGGAAAGAGGACAAGGATGGGGGCTGGGGGACGCCTGGTGGGATTCGCCTGCGGCCCTAACTCGCCCGTCGTCGAACGTCGTAATTTCTGGGACCCTCCCCTCCCCTTTGTCAAAGGCACATTCCACAAAAACCTCGCCTTTCCCTCCTGGGCGGCTTTGTTGTTTTTGTTGTTGGGCAAAAGTGAAAAGGACGGGGACGACAGAACCGTTGAACACTTGCGGAGCAAATTGCCATCGGAATGGCGGGTCTTGGAACGAGTACGGAGTAGTAGTTCTCTTCTTGTCTGCCGTTAAGTACTCGATGGAGTATGAGCTTGCAGTACGGAGTACTCCGTACATGGCATTTGGCAGAACTGCCCGACAATGGGATCAAGGCAGTTGCCATTTGACAGCCCGTCTGTCCGGAGCATCGAACCGTCCACGAGAGAGACAACGATAGAAGACAGAAGACAGAAGACAGAGAGGCGGTCTGGCAAATCGGATCGTTTGGGCCCCGCCGAGGTTGGAGGTTGGCCAGGTTTCCTCTCTTGGCGAGCGACTTTTTGACGTCTGGTGGATGCAGGACGGTCGTCTGTCCTTGGAAGCACGGAGCAAGATAGCTGTTTCTTTCTGCGTCGTTCCTTTCTCCGTCGTTCCTTTCTCCGTCGTTCCTCTCTCCGTCGTTCCTTTCTGCGTCGTTTCTTTCTGCAGCGCTTCTCGACGGACCCTGGATTCTTCCACTTGCCTTCCTCCCCCCTCCCCCCTCCCCCTTCTTCCTGCTTCATCTCCGCTGCCTCTTCTGCAGTCGTGCGTCGTATCGTATTTCTGGCCGTCTCGTTCGACCCGTCGACATGGCCTGCCAAAGACGACGAGACACGCACCACCGTTCCAACGGAGATGGAGACCCCCATCTGCAAGCTTCGATGTCCTCGCGGTGGGCCAGGCCAGGCGCCAGGAAAAGAATTATGGAGACTCTGAACGATACTCGAGACCCGTACGGACGACGAGGACAATCTTCCTGGCACGAGCGAGCACGTCGTCGAGCGCAGAAACCGAAATCAACCGGCCCCTTCTCTCCTCTTTGCTCCTTACTCGGCTTCGTTAGCCTGGCCCGGCCATCGGGGTGAAGAGGGACCCGTCGAAATTAAGATGGGCCTTGAACAAAGGCTTGGGTCGAGGACGTCTTGTACGAGGCGTACTCGTACTGGTCCATGTTCGTTCTATGTACTCGTGCACACAGAAGTACGACGTACGACTCCTACGCATGTTGCTCGTGGAGGCGGTCGTCTTCGTGGAGATACCTCCCCTGGCATTCTTCAATAGACCCTGAGCTAAAAGAAAAAAACGGTGCCGGCGCCGTCCTCCTCGTGGACGGCCCTCCTCTTTTATTACGCACCTCTCATTTTGTTTTCCGTCTATTGGCTCGCCCTGATGTCCACAGAGGAGCATCCTCCAACGGCCGAGAATAATCCCTCACTTTGTTGTTCGTTGTTCATACGAGTGTTCTTGCTCTCTTGGGCCACGAGTCCCAAATAGGCACGGAAAAACGAAGAAAGAAAGAAAAAAAGAAAGAAAAAGGAAGAAAAAAGAAAAGAAGCCGACCAGGTTCCGATGAAGTGCAGTTGAGGGCCGGTCAAGGCGAATGGCGGAAACGAGACAGAAGCCTCAACACGGCTTCGTCGACGAACGAACACCGATGCCCCCGACAGTTCGTCGTATGCATCGTTTTATTCGTCAGCGGCCAATGTCTCTCTTCTCCAGAGATTGATGTTTTTGTTCTCTCTCTCTCTCTCTCTCTCTCTCTCTCTCCTTTCTTCCCTCCTCTTCTCTTCCTCTTGTCTTCTGGTCTCGCCTGCCCCTCGCCTGCCCCTCGCCTCCCCCGCCACTCGCCACCACCTCGAAAAGACGGCAGCCTGCCCTTCTTCATCATCGTCATCATCGTCGCCAGTGCTGCCCGCACCCAGCCGACCGACCCTTTCCCAACCCGAAATCGCTCATTGGCAGGCTGCGGCCTCGGACGACTCGACGAGACCCCACCCACCCAACAGCTTCTTTCCTTCCATTTCCCCCCTAATCTTTCTCTAGTGACCCACCTGGAAGGAACGATGGGCGGCGCGTGATGGCGCAGGCCCTTTTTCGTACTGTCCTGTATGGAGCACTCCGTACTCTGTTCGCCGTAATACCAGTGTTTGAGGGGCGTTGCGTATTTCGTTTGTGGCCGTGCTGGACCGTTTCGCCTCGTCGCCGGGTCGCCCTTACCTGTTCCGCCCGCCACCGTTCTCGCATCCCATTCGCCAGACGCCGCGCGCCGTCTCCGTCCGGGCAGCCCGCCCGGCTTTCCCTGTTTCCTGTTTTATCCTGGCCCGCGACCCATGCACACTAAAAGTCTCTGCAGCCAGTGCTGTAGTACCCTGTACGTCGTAGGATACAGCGCCTCCCCCGTTTTGCCCAGCAGTCCACGAGGTATCTCCTCCGTAGTTCCCCCCCTCTGCCGCTAGCAAAACTCTGCTTTTCCCCCCCCGCCCCGTCGCTGTTGTTCCGTAATTGCTCCGTATTTCCTATTTCCCTTTCCCGCCGTGGCTGAAAGCCAACACCCGCCAATCTCGCCTCCCGCCTTCCAAGCCATTCTGTTTGTTATGGCTATTATTCCTGCTCGGCGCTCGCATACCAGAACGTCCGTCTTAGTTCGTAGTCATAACACGTCGTAATCCTCCGTCCGTCGCCGTCTGTCGCTTTGTGTGTCGCCCTCCGTTGCTCCTGCCTCTCGTCACGCTCCCACACCACCTCTGCTCCTTCCTTTTTGTTTTTACTGGGCCCTGTGTTTCGTTCCGTTTTCGCCCTCCACCTGCAGCTGTTAGTGTGCTTTCCCTCTCTCTCTCTCTCGCTGTCTCTCGCTCTCTCTCGCTCCTCTCGCCCTCTCTCGCCCTTCTCTCCTTCCCCGTTGTAACCATTGCCTCTCCACTCTGCCACCACCTCCCCTCTCTAGGGGCAAAACCCTTACCACTTTCTGCTCGCTCTTTCCTGCCCTCCTGTAATTCGCCCGCGTCGCTTCCCTTTTTTTTTTGTTGCCCTCCCACTCCTTCCTCGTCCTTCTCGCAGCCCCCATCCTGTTGATCCGCATCTCCGTTTTTATTCTTCCTCCTCCCTCCACACTCTTTTTTTCCCTCTTCTCTGCTGTCTCCTCTCCTCCCTCTCCTCCGGTCCATTTTTGTTTTTGTTTCCTCCCCCCCTCCTTTCTCCTCTACCCTTTTTCTTCATTCCTTTTTCTCCGTCTCTTTTCTTTTTCTCTTTTCCACTCTCTCGCTTCCTTCTCCGTCCCTCTTCCTCCTTCGCGATCCCCCCCCCCCCCTTCTTGTCCTGAAGAAAACAAGAGAACGACGACGACCAAATTCACTTTTGTGTTGTTGTTTCCTCTCCCCTGTGTCGACCTCCCCCCCTCCTCGTCTCCTTCATCCAGTTCGGCACAAGTCGTCTTCACTTGAGGGACCTCTTCCTCGAGAGCCAGACAGGACAGCGTCATTCTCCTTCTCCCCTTGACGACACCCATCTTCGGCTTTCGACCCTCAACAAAAGTTTTCGCTTTGTTTTTGTTTCTTTCTGCTCTTGCTTTTCTCTTCTCTTTTCTTCCTCGATTGCTTCCTCGATTGCTTCCTTGATTGCTTCCTTGATTTGTTCACTCGCACAACACCTGGTTTCGTCGACGTCTACGCCCTTGACCGCTCCAGTCTTCCAATCCTTTTCATCGTTTCCCGTTCTCGACCTACGATCCTACGAAAAACAAAAAAGACATCAAAGAAGAGACAACTCAGTGTGTCACGTCCGATCCTGCCTACCCATCCAACGCGGGACCCTTCGGATCAAACAAATCATCTGTTTTACGTCTCTCCTCAATTCCCCCAGCAAAACGACTCGTTTCCTAGCGATACCCCCGGTTTCCATTCCTCTCTTCTCAGGTCAGTTCCTCTCGCCATTCGTCGGCTCTTTTATGTTTGCTGTTGCCGTGTTCTTTTCCCTTTCCTTTTCCTGGGCCACAGCCAGAGCCAATGCCGTTTGCAGACGTTGATCGGCCGGCCTGGTATCTTGCAATTGGATCTCGTTGAGAGGGGACCGCCAACGACTGCATAGTTCGTCCGTGCTGTGTCCATGCTTCGATCCGGTCTGCGACCTCAATGCTAACACTTCGCTCGCATCAACAGACATCGATCCTGTCGACTTCAACTTGCTTCCGGAGCAGTACACCTCGAGCATCTGGTTCCGTGTCCAACCTAACTCGACACTCCTCCAACCCCCTCTAAACCCTCGACTGAGATACCTCCCAGCTTCGTCGACTCACTTCTCTATGGCTTGTCTCTTCAACTAAAGCCACGCGCGTCTCCTCCTCTAGATCGATTCGTTCGATTCTAGCATCTCTTCGCCTCGGGGCACTGACTAGACGTGTTAGCGAGTGGCCTATCATCCACTTGTTTGACCTTTGTCACCAGTTCCTACGTGCTTGAAGCAGATTTCTTCCCCCCCCCCTCCTGCACCCCTTGTCCAAACAACCTTCGCCTGGTTTCGTTTGGTCCCACGACCAGCGAAATCTCGTCCCCCTTCTCTCTCGCCAAGATGCCTGGTGGCGTTTGTGCCGTGCTCGACTACGAGGTCGAGTTGATGGCCGAATATGTCGCCGAGATGGCCACCCGTCTTGCCATGGGCACGCCCCGGGCCCCGGACGCTTTCCGCAAGTTCATCTCGCAGATTCTGTCATCAACTCGCCTCCCTCGCACGACCATCCTCCTCGGCATGAACTACTTTGCCAAGCGCATCAACATGATGAACATGATGAGTGCCGGCAAGCTCACGCTGTCCGAGGGCCATATCTGGCGCCTGTTGACGGTTGCCCTGCTTCTTGGCAGCAAGTTCCTCGACGACAACACGTTCCAGAACCGCTCCTGGGCCGATGTCAGCGGCATCTCCGTTCGCGAGCTTAACAAGCTCGAGCGCGAGTGGATGGAGGCCATCAACTGGTGCTTGTACGTCAATCTCGACCGGAGCGAAGACTACACGGCGTGGATCAACAGCTGGAGCGACTGGGAGTCTGGCAAGAAGCGCCAGCAGGCCATGGCCTCCCGCGAGAGGCTGGCGTCTCTGGCAATTCCCGCCGACGCCGACTATGCCAATGCCACCGCTCACAATACCGTGGCCTGTTCTACGTGGCACCAAGAACAGATTGCAGAATACGAGCGTCTGTCACGGGCGAACAAGCACAGTGAGCAGCCGATGCAACACAACTACCGTGCGCATGAGCAATCCTGTTGGCCCTACCAGGCCCAGCGGGACCCTTGGAGCAGTGCGCCTCTGACGCCCCCGGACTCCGGGTACGGCACGCCGGACTACATGAACTCGGCCGCCGCCATGAACTCGCAGTATGACGACTGGTTCACCCAGCAGGCCCAGCAAGCGGCCCACCGCGCGGTTGCCAACGGAGCCTACGGTCGCCAGCAGCAGTACCCTGCCACTGCGAATCCGACCCCGTACAGCTCCCGGAATTTCCCAGCCAAGCTGCCGGCTTACAACTTCTACGGCCACAACATCTGGGAGCATAACATCGACAACGCTCATGCCATGGGCTGCCTTCCCCATGGCCATCCCCACAAGCAGCCTTCCTATTTCGGTACCGCCCATCCCTATGGCCAGCCTGTCATGGGTTAAGTCTGCGAATGTGGGATGATTCGACTTTTTTCGGTTTTTTGTCCTCTGCCGGGTCTTCTGAAGACGGTGGCATCTGCTGTTTTCGTCTTTCATCCCCCCCCCCTTTTCTTTTTTGTGCTTTTCCGTTCTGGCCGTCATCCACATTTTTTTTTACACCACTCGCCATTGAACGCCGATTCCGTTCTTTGGAGAACAGAAGCGGATGTTCCCATTGGCTTTTCCTACGGCTTTTTCTCTCTCGGTTTAATGACTTTTTATACGGCTTCGACAACATACATCACCAGGCGTTTTTCCCTTTCTTGCTCTTTTTGAGTTTCTGCACCATAATTCCCCCGGTTTGGATTCATTCGGACTTGGTATCACTTTAGACGGACCTGATTCTTACACATTCTTCGGACACTTTTTTTCGCCCGCCACTTGGCCGCCGACTTGAAAAACTTGACGATAAAAAAATATTTCTTACGAATTCCCTCGACAACACGACAAAAAGCCTTTTGACACTTGCTCCTGAGAGGAGCCCTTTGTTGTCCTTCCCCTGGCCACGGCCTCTTTTTTTTTTCTCTTCCAGCGGGTGTTCGGCAACGATCTGTCAACGATATTTCTCAAAAATGTGTCAGTTTAGGGCAGACGCACTTGGATGGGCACAGCTCAACACGCCACGACTGGTCTCTATTTTTTTTGCAATAGGCCCGATTGGCCAACGACGCAAAAACTGGACCGCCGCGTGCAAAGCCCTCCAGGTACAGGGATATCTGAACCCACCCCCAGACTACACTACACAACACGAGAGTCCGAAAAAAACGTTGACCCCCTCTTCACCTAAAAGTTTTGCGGCACATACCAATCCGCCTTTGTTTTCTTATTTTCTTATTTTCTTTGTTACTTCATTGGGTCCTGTTTGTCTTCGAACTGTTTTGCTCCTTGAAGGGGATGGTAAATGGCTACTTTGGGATTTGTTTGCACAGTTTTGCATCATGGTTGCGGTGTCGTCGAGATTGCTTTTGGGCTTGGGTTGCTTCATGACTGCCTACTTTCTTTCTCTTTTCTCACTTGTTCCTTTTTCTTTTCTTTCCTCGACGCCCGGCAAATTGGTCGTTCCGTCAATCTTCTGATGAATGGAGTTCGTTGTCTGGTGTCTGTTCGGAGGCCCTTGTCTCTTGAGTCTCTTTTGTGCCCAAGGGTCACGGGTCCTTGGTGTACGGTCTTGGCTTACCGAACAGTGTCCGGACCGTGGTCTCCAGCCGTTGGGGTTGGCTAACACACCTTCACGCTGGGCGCTGCCTAGTTTCTGTCGTGCTTTTTCTAGATACCGCCGTTTGTGGCTCGGTCATACCGAGACTGCACGGCCTCTTCTGTTTGCCTTTTTGTGTCTTGTGGGTTGGAGGGTTTGTCTGACCTTTTCTTTTTCTCGGTACCAAAAGTGGGCAGTTTTCTTTTTTTCCTTTTTCCTTTTTTTTCTTTTATTCTTTTTTTTATTCTTTTTTTTTTATCTTTTTTTCATTCCTTCCTTTACTCTTTCTCTCCTTGTTATCACACAATAACAACACTAACCCTACGACGTTGATGATCTCCTGGGAGGAGAATAGTACTACTACGGAACAGTGGATTTTTCAAAGGATGGGCAGGCACAGCACATTAGTTATACCAAATACCACCTTTATTTTGTCCCTCGCTATGCCGTTATTTTGATCATTGTGGCCACAACTTGGAGGATTGTGGTTGCCTTTTGCCTTGTCCAGTTCGTTTAGTATCCAGATGTTCCTCTCGGAGGCCGTTGGGTGTCCCTGATGTCTCTTATTTTCTTTTCTTTCTTTCGTTCCCCTTTTATTTTCTCGAGATGGGTTCTCTCGTCATTTCACCCCTCTTTCCCTGTGAATGCCTGCTGAACTTGTCTTTAGCAACGGTCTATTACCGTTTTACTTCATACTGTCACGGACTCACGGGTGGGGGTTTCTGTTTTTTATGTATTTTTTTTCTTCTTCTTTTGCCCTTTCTTTTTTTTGGCTGTGAAAGTGCCCCAACGCTTCTGGACCAATCAGGTGCGTCGCAAGGAACATCGTCTGGACCCACTTCTTGTCCTTCATTGACCCTGGCCGCCGCCGCCACAACGCCGACCGTCCTGACCTTTGCGCGAGGCAGCGCTACGCCCCGAAACGACGAAGCAATCGCCCCTCTCGGTACGCCTTACTTCCCTGTGCTCTTTGGAGTCTCCCGTTGGCTGCCGTGCCCTTCCCCCCGCCCTCCTTCTGGCCCAATGTCGTCGCGATTCGTCTCCAGCGGCGCCATTGACGCCGCCACTGGCGAGGCCGTCAAGTTGGTGCCGCCTGCCACCGCGGCCTCTGGAGCCGTGCCTGCTGCCACCTCTGCCGCTTCTGCCACCTCTGCCGTGGCCGCCTCCGCCGCCTCCGCCTCTACCTCGGCCTCTGCCTCAGCTGGACGCGCCGCCAGCCACCCTCCCGCGCTCTCCGCCCGCCAGGCCGCGTGGGCGGCCGCCGAGAAGCAGCTCGCAGACGACCGAGCGGCCCGCCAGCACGGCGGCGGCGGCAGCGGCGGCAGCGGCGGCACCGGCCTCACCATCGTAGGCGCCCCAGGGTCCGTGGGCGCCTCCGGGCTCGCCGACAGCAAGAGCCTCTTCGAGGTCCTCCAGGCCAACAAGGCCGCGAAGCAGGCCGCCTTTGAGGAGGCCCACCGCCTCAAGAACCAGTTCCGCCCCCTCGACGAGGACGAGGTCGACTTCCTCATCGGCGTCGAGGCCGACGCGCGTGCCGCCGCCGCACGCGTCCGCGCCGAGACCGAGGCCGGCCTGGACGCGTTCCGGCGGGCGCAGCAGCAGGGTGGCGGTGGCGGTGGCGGTGGCGGTGGCAAGGACGTTTCTGACGCTGCTGGCGCTGCTGCTGCTCGTAGCGGTGGTGGTGTCGACATCGACGACGACGATGCTGCTGCCGCCGCCGACATTGTCGACTGGAAAGCGGCCGCAGCGGCGACGATGGGCCGCAAGCGCAAACGGCAGGACAAGGCGTCTGCGTTTTTCCCAAAGCTGATACGCAAGGGGAGCAGCAGCGGCGATGCGCCACCGTCCGTTGAGAAGAAGAGGGGCGGCGACGCGGACGCGGCCGCGACAAGTCAAGGACGCGGGACGACAGCAGCTGCAGCACCAGCGCCAGCGCCAGCGCCAGCAGCACGCAGCACAGAACGGACGCCCAAGGCACCTCCACGACCAGCAGCAGCAGCAGCAGCAGCAGCAGTGGCGGCGCCAAAAGCAAAACCAAAACTGGGGCTGGTCGACTACGGGTCCGACGGCGACGACGGCGACGACGACGAAGAGGACGACGACTGAGAAGCGCTGGGGGGCGGCGTGGATGCCGAGCACGTGGTAGGACGGCAGCGTGTACGATACTCTCTGTATGATGTAATGATTCCCTGTATTTCTCTTTGCATAGATACCACTGTTTCGACTGTGAAACAGCCTGTTCGCTTCGACAAAAAGCGATTCTTTTCCCGAGACGTGTTGCACGTCGTTTTTGTGCGCGTCTCCTGTAACGTTGCTGCTGTGGAAACGGAGGTTCTCCGGCCCCTGGGGAAAAGGCCCGTTTCCCTGATATCTACATGCTTTGATTTGCTTTTATTATCTTCTCTGCTCCCACTTCGTCTGACCAGACCTGGTCTAACCAGAATGCCTCTTCCCCTGCTCTAAACGGAATGCCAAAAATGGAGATGTTGTCGTAGATGTAGTAGAGAAATGGAGAAATGCTAAAAGTACAGAGAAGAAGAAGAATAAAGATGCCCGTGTGTTGCTCGTAGATCTGCCCCCCCCCCAATGCAAAGTCGTGCCCAGAAGAAGAAGAAGAAGAAAAAAGGCCCCTCTTTTTGTCTCCCCCAAAAACGCCGCAGCTTTTAGTTGTCGTCGTCCAGGTTCCCGACGTTGATTTTCTTCTGGTCCGCGCCCGTCCACTTGCGCCCCGCCCACCGCGCCAGCTGCCGCAGCTTGCCCTTGGTCCAGCCTTCGATCTGCTCCTCGGGCACGACGGTCTGGCGCGCGGCCGCCTCCTGCTCGGGCGCCAGCTCGAAGCGCCGCATGCGGCTGCCGATGCGGGGGTCGATGACCACGGGCTGGCGCCACGGCTTCTCGGGCGGCGCTCCCGCCGCCGCCGCCGCCTCGTCCGTCTTCTCGTCCTGCCACACGGTCTTGATCCAGTTCTTCTCCTCAAAGGCCAGCACGCCCTCCTGCTCGTAGCCCTCGAGGCTCTCGCGGTACTCGCGCGACGCGGTGGCAAAGCACACGGCGGCGACCTCGCGGCCAATCTCGTCGGCCACGGCGCGCCGGTGCAGGAACCGGTACATGCGCACGGGCGTGTTGAGGAAGCCCAGCAGGTGCGGGAACTGCACCGGCGCGCTGGGGCCCAGCTCGGCGGGGATGAACCGCGGCAGCGGGCTCGACGGGTAGTCGTCCACGGAGTCGTAGGGCTTTGGCTGGGGCGGCCGCTTCGGCGCGGCGGACTCTGCCTCGGCCTCCGGCGCCGGCGCTGGTGGTGGTGGTGGTGCCGGGGAGGTGCTGTCCGCGGTCTCTGCGGGTGTGGAGGGGAGCCCGGACGGCGTCGCCGCAGTGTCGGAGAAGGACGAGTCGCCATGCGCCGCCGCCGCCGCTACCGCTGCAGGCGGCACCGGCGGCTGCGGCTCTGGTGGCGGCACCAGCGGTCCTAGCCAGCCCTCGTGCAGGCCCCGCACGTACTCCTTCCACGTGTGGCGGCCAACGACAATGTCGCCCTTGACGCCCTCGTAGTCGGCAATGCCGTTGCGCCGCCGCACGCTCGTGATGATGTCGTCGTCGGTCGGCAGGTCGGCATCGCCGTCGGCGGATGTCGCGGGGGTGCCGGCGAGGTCGCGCTCGGTCTGCCGCCGCGACCGGCGCACGCGCTCGGCGACGGCGGCGCGCACATCGCCCTGGCGGCGGCCGACGACAAACTCCCAGTCGAGGCCGCTGCTCGCGAGCACGGGCTTGATGTACTCCTTGAAGTGGTCCTGGGCGGCGCGCAGGCCGTCGCCGGGCGGGGCCTCGAGGAAGACGGTGACGCGGCGCGGCAGGGCGCTGGTGTCGGACAGGGGCTCGCGGGCGAGCGGCGCCACGACGGCGGCCCAGCGGGCGGTGGCGCGCTTCTTCTCGCGGCGGTCGTAGATGATGGCGGCGGCGAGCGACGTGCTGATGCCCCAGAAGATGAGCCAGTTGCGGGAGGGCAGCTTGCGGGGGAGGTTGGGCAGGCCGAGCATGCGCAGGGCCGGGTTTTGTTTCTGGGGAAGGGGGGGGGGGGGGAAGGGGGGGAATGCGGGTTAGAACCAGGAGGTACGGCACGGGAGACGGAGGGCGTCAACGGGCTAGGTGGGCTTACGGGTTTCTGGTCCGCCATTGCGCCGGTGTGCAGCGGCACAATGTGGGGGGTGGTGGGAGGACGAGGGTTCGGCGGCCCGGCGGCCGGTGAAGAGGGGAGGAAAAGAGCAGCCGGTGCTTGGATGTGCGAATGCCAGCGATTCGGTGCTGCGGTTGGGAGAGGGGGACGGAGGGGTTGTGCTGAGCCCGCAGCCAGGTGTTGCGCCGGGAGTAAGCGTGGAGCGAGGTTCGACGTGGACGTGAGGGACCGGGGAAAAATGCATACAAAAAAAGAAAAAAGCTGCCGACAATCCGCTATCGCGATCGCGGCGGTGATAGGATGACTAAGCATTCAAAGCGGTGCAAGCCGGCGTCCCGACACTTGGAGGAGGACGTCGTTTGAAGAGGCGTCTTGTTTTCCACAGCCATCGAGGTGCATGGGGATCTGACCTCTACTCGGTTTGGGGCGAGGAAGCCGCGCAATGTTGGCAGAAGTGGGAAAAAGTGGTGAGAAAAGAAGAAAAAATAAAAAGAAAGAAAAGAAAGAAAAGAAAGAAAAGAAAAAAAGGAGAGAAAGAAAGAAAAGAAACATTAAACAGCAAGCAAAATACCCGGAAAGAGGAACCGGGAAAACTACCACGGGTTCAAACACAGAAACAATACGAAGCAAAGAACAAGTCGGTCGACGGGAAACGGCCGAGGAAGCGCGTTGATGGCACGACAGTCCCGCCGCCAGACACACGACACGCTACACACGACGTAGAGACATGTGAGATACAGCGTGGACTGTCCCGGTGGACACAGTCTTGTAAAGCGACGCCGCCGCCTGTCGTTTGCTTCAAGGCACGCGGGCGCATAGAGTTGAAGGGATGGGATGGACTGACTGTCGACGGACAGCAGAAGCAGGGCCGGACAGTTTTCTCTGTGGAAAAAAAAGAGGAAAATAAACAAAGACGTCGGCCGTGTCGGCGAGTGTCGACTGTCCCCCAATGGAGAAAAAAAAAGAAACACAAAAAACAAGTTATCTTAGCAACTCCTCGTTTCGATCAAGGGACCTCCGGGTTATGAGCCCGGCGCGCTTCCGCTGCGCCAAGTTGCTTTGTAGCTTGTGTGGTGGCTGTTGAGAGAATACTGCGCTATTTCCATAGATAAAGTCAGCCGCAGTGGGCCCACCAAACCCTGACAAAGCGCGGCACGGCCAGCGCTGCACCAACTGCCATTTCTTTCCATCGTGGCGACGGCTGACAACAATCCTCTGGAACACATTCGTATTGAAGGCTCCATTAACGGAAGAAGCCTGCTTCCTGAGCAGCCACGCTGTTTGAGGGTATCTAAGTGTGTGTGTCGTACCGTACGTCGTCGGCCTCGATCTGGCAAGGCACTGCCCTCGACGTTCCGCTGCTCCCGTCACTCCGTCAATCCTGGCAAACCCGGCCACAGTCACCCCCCCGGCTGGTCCTCCCCATCAGCGCCTGTCCCGGCCTTTGCTCTCCACGCCGTCAGCAGCGCCGCCATCGCCGCGTAGCCGCCGTCTGGCAGGCGCGTGGTTTCCACCAGCCTCCGGGCCTCTGGGTGCTCGTCGTCGGGGCCCCGCCGGTACTGCCCCTGCGGGCCGCGCCCCTGGTGGACGTCGAGCCCGCCGATGTCGACAAGCACCCGGACCATGCGCGTGCCCTCGGCGTGGCCGGCGCGCGCAGCCGCTTGGGCGACGGCGGTGGGCGTCACGCCGGGCCAGTACGGCCGCGGCGGCACGCCGTCGTAGAGCGCGCGCGACACCAGCGGCAGGTAGTGCGCGACCATGTCGGCCGTGGCGTCGCGCACGAGCAGGTCCAGGATGCGCGCTGTGTAGGGCTGGGGGTCGAGGCGGCGGCGGCGAGCAGTGCCCACGCCTGGCGGCCGTAGTTGGGGTTGCCGAGGATGGACGCAAAGGCGGCCGGGCCGGCAGACTCGAACACGGTCGGCCGCGGGCGGTGGAGGGCGCCGTGCGCGGCCAGCAGGTCGCGCAGCATGTCCTGGTAGCGGTGCTTGAGGGCGACGGCGACGAGGATCTGCAGCAGCAGCGGCGACGTGAGGGCGGACGTGCCGCTGCTGCTGCTGCTGGCGCCTTCACGGCCACCGTCCTCTTGCATGTACGCGTCGGCAAATCGAACGGCCTCGTAGGTCCTCGTGATGCAGCGCGTCAGGAGGGGAATGAAGTCATCGGCTGCGTTGTCAGCCAGGGAAGGAAGCGGAGAATTGGTGGTGTTCCCCTCTTCGTTTACGGCTCGTCTCGCGTCTCACCCTTTCTCACCCTTTGGGCACTACGCAGGCGTCGTCCGCCTGTGCGAGATAGACGGCAGCGGCCACGACATCCTCCCGACCAAGGGCGGCCAGGCCGTCGTCCTCGCCGCCCGGAGCCTCAGGCAGGACTACGCCGTCCTCGAGCAGCCGCCGGAAATACGTCTCGATGGCGCTGCTGCCCACGGCATAGAGGTTGGGGACGCGCGGGCGCGGGTGTGCGCTCGAGGGCCGCCAGCTCGCCGTCGTGGCGGGCGCTGCCCGGCCGGCCGTGCTGGGAAGCAGATGGGCCAGCAGCCTGCCGAACATAGTACTCCGTAGGCAGGCAGACGTAGGGAGGTCAGGGCAGGCTAGACAGGGGCTAGCCGTGTGGGACGGAGACCGGACAGAAAGAAAACCATCTGCCGAGCCTCGTCCAGCGTCAGCGGCCAGGTGACAGGCTCGGACGGTCTCGTGTTTCCCCCCTGGTAAGCCCTAGTGCTGTGGAGTCTTGTTGCCTTGGCCTGGCCTGGACAGGACCTGCTGGCCATGCCACACCAATAAGAGGCAATGGTCGAAGCCGGCAGTCAGTTTCCTTGGCTGTCGTCTCGTTGCCTCACCTTCTCGACGCCCCCAACGGTGGACGCTTCAGACGAGCAGGGCCGCTTGGTGTCGTCGCCGTCGTTGCCGCCGCCATGGCCGTTCGTCTTCTGATGTTCCTGATGACCCCCCCCTCCCCTGTCGTCGAGCGTTGTTGTCGTTCGGTCTCGCTAAACCCGGCCTGCTTCGAGGCAAGCGTGCGTGTGATGGCGGCGGTGGCGTCTGTTGCGCCCTGTGGTGATAACTGGCCGAAGCAGTTGCGTTGGCGGAGATGCTGTCCGGGTTATAAACCAAGCCCCGACGGCCAACCGGCAACTGCCATGCGGCGCTACCTGGCAACTGACACCGCAACCACCACTGCCACCCCCCTCCACCCCGCCTCGCTTCGTCACCAACGTTCCGTGCCTCCTCCCATTCTAGCCTGCTGTCTCTGCCGTCCTCGTGCCGATCTGCCGTTGTTGTCCATCGTTGTCCATCGGCGCCTGTCGTTGACAGGTTGCGTGAGCCCCCCCTCCTCCTCCTCCTCCTCCTCTCTCCCCTCCCTCCTCTTCCTTTCTTTGTCCTTTGTCCCCATGCCCACTCTCCCGACAGAGCAATATGATCTCTCCAAATTCTGCATCGTAAGCTTTCTCTGCTTCATCCTACTTTCCCTATTTCGTTCTTTCGTCCCCGTGCCTCGGTTTCTGAAGGGCCATTTCGTTTCTCTCCTCCTCTTCCGGTCTAGTCTCCTCCCCCCCCCTCCCTCCCCCAACACGACCCAAAACCGATGAATCACCGGGTGGTGTGTGGTCGTGCGGAGAACCCCAGACCAGTTTCGCTGTTGTCCTTGCCTGCCCCAGAAACACGTCAGGTTGGGGTGACTTATGTGACCATTCTGCGCCTTGCGTCCACAGCAGCTCGTCTGCGTGTTTGCGCGCGCGCGCGCTCTCTCTCTCTCTCTCTCTCTCTCCCACAACTGCCGACGTGGACCCCCGGTCCGCCCCCGCCTATGACCCCGGCATAGGGCATGTACACTTTGGCATCCAACCCGCTCCAGAGGAACTTCTCTGGTAACATGTCTCCGAAGCCCCCTTTCCTTCCCCACGCACTCGCCTGGTGGGACCACGAACACGAGCTAGAGCGTCCTTATTCTTATTCTGTTTGGCCCAGCTCTTGACCTTAGCTTCGTTTATCGTCTTCCTGGTCCTCGTTCTCTTGTTCTTCACTTTGTGTGCCGCATGTGTCGTAGTTTCAGCACTCCACGTGGAGTCCCCTGCACCCTGTTCAAGCTACCCCGTTCTCCTACGGTTGCCTTGCATCTCCGTCCCCCATGGCCATCCTTCCCTCTTGGGTGCCGCCCTTTGGCGCCGTCTTCTGGATATGCTTCTTGGCCAGGCCAGGCCGTCGACTTCCCGTACTGTCACACTGCATCCTAGCGGCATCGAGTGTTGCCTCACACCCTTGTTTCCCGGCCTTTGGGTTTTTTCCTTTCCCGTTCGTCAATACTGCTTTGCTACCGTTAATTCCAGGCGGTTTACTCTACCCGTATTGGAATGCTCCCGAACAGGCGCCTCGGCATCCTGCGTTGTTCGTAAAAGTGGGCGAGTCCGCACTCGTCTTATACGCCTCGTCTATATCGTGTCTTCCACACCCCACGCCTACACTCCCACACCCACACCACACTCTCCCATATATTCTCCCATATATATATAGCGTGTGGTGTTCGCACCGTGACTCTGACATTGGGCAGCTCTGCGTACCGTATCCGAAACCTGTAGCCTTCACTTCCGCCTCCCACACCCCCCCTCCCCCCATCCCCCTCTCCCCTCTCTCTCCCCTTTACCACCCCCATCTAACCCACCCACCATGGTGTCGGAACCCTCCAAGCCCGACGACGTCATCCAGACGACGCCGGCCGCTGTCGACACCGACAACACCGTGCACGCCGAGCAGGTCGATGCCCGCCATCACCGCCACCACCACCTACACGTGCCAGAGGAGCATGAGGTTATGCCCATTGAGGAGGAGGCAATCAGCAATGCCATCCACATCAACCTAAGCTGGCGATCCTGGGTAGGTAGCTGTGTAGTGGAAGAGGATAAGGGGGCAGAGGCCGGAGAAGCGGAAAAGGAGTGACCTGCGCGAGGACGCATGCTGACATGAATTCTCTACCCAGCTCGTCGTCTTTATTACGTGCTTTGCGTGAGTTCACCCCCTTACCCCCCCCCCCCCCCGGCGTCAACAGACTCGACTGACACCCCCCCCCCTCCCCGACTAGCATCATGGCCCAGGTCTTTGTCGTCGTCGCCGCCGGGTCCGTCATTGCCTTTATCATTCGCGACCTCGGCGACGCGTCCATTGCCGGCTGGATCATCCAGGGCCCGCTGCTCATGCAGAGCGTGCTGTCGCCCATTGTCGGCCGCCTCTCCGACGTGCTGGACCGCAAGTACCTGGCCGCGGTGCCGCCGCTCATCGCCTTTGTCGGCTCCGTCGTCTCTGCCAAGGCCACGTCCATGAGCATGCTGATCGGCGGCGGCGTCCTCATCGGCGCCACGCTCGCCACCATCTCCATCGTCCAGGCCATCCCCGCCGAGGTGCTGCCGCTCAAGTACCGCGCGGTCGCCAACGGCTTTGCCTTTATGGGCGGCGCCATCGGCGGCGTCATCGGCTCGCTCGGCGCCGGAGCCGTCACCAACCAGTCCGCAGCCGGCTGGCGCTACATCTACTGGATGCAGGCCGCCTTCCACGGCGCCACGTCGCTCGGCCTCTTCCTCTTCTACTGGCCGCCCAAGAACACCAGCGCGCCGCGCCTGACCGCGTGGGAGGTCATCTGGGCCTGCGACCCCATCGGCTCCCTGCTGTTCGTGGCGAGCGCGACGCTGATGCTGCTGGCCCTGGACTGGGCCGGCGGCACCTACGACTGGTCCGACACCCACGTGGCCGTGCCGCTCGCCGTCGGCCTGGCCCTGCTCGTGCTGTTTGGCGTCTATGGTAAGTTTTGTTGTGGCGGTGGTGGCCGCCCGGTCGTTCGACGCGTCCCCCGCTCCTTGCCTCCATATTCAAACACCAACGACCTCTCTTCTCTTTGCTAACCCCCCCCCTCCCTCTCTCCCCCCTTTCCCCAGAATGGAAGGGACGCTCGGATGGCCTCGTGGCGCACGTCTTCTTCCGCAAAAACGCCAACTTTGCGCTGTCCGTGTTTGCCTTTGCCGTCGAGGGCTGGATCTTCTACAGCGCGGTCAACTCGATGGTGCCGCAGATCGTGCTCAACCTGGGCTTCCAGACCAATGCGTGGCGCATCTCCATCCGCCAGCTCGGCTTCACGCTGACGAACCTGGTCGTGTCCATCCCCATCACGCTGTGGGCGACCTACTACAAGGACCTCAAGGGCCCGCTGATCGTCACGTTCCTCGTCTTCTTCGCCGTGACCGTCGCCTACGCCAACCTGAAGCCCTCGTGGAACACGGCGCAGATCGTCATCAGCGTGTTCACCGGCATCGGCCAGTCCGGCCCGCTGACGCTGCTCGTCGCCTGCGTGCAGTTTACCGCGCCCCACGCCTACCTGTCCACCGCCACCGGCCTCGCCTTCTCGGCGCGCGCCATCGGCGGCGCCTTCGGGTCCGCCGTGCTCGACGCCATCCTCAATGGCTACATCAAGAAGCACTACGCCACGGCCGTCGCCGCCGCCGCCACCGCCGCCGGCCTGCCCGACGGCAGCGTCACCGCGTTGCTGGCGGCGTTCACGGCCGGCACCATTGGCGTGGACGGCGGCGCCAGCGTCCCCGGGGCCACGGCGGCCGTGTGGGACGCAGCCGTCGCGGCCAGCCGTGCCGAGTACGCACACGGATACCGGCTGGCGTGGTCCAGCGTGATCCCCTTTGTCGTGCTCGCGACGGTGGCAGTGGCGCTCCTGCGGGGCGTCAAGGAACTGATGACGGAGAAGGTCGAGGCCACGGTGGAGCGGGTCGAGCCGTCGGAGGAGATGGGACTGAAGCAGTAGGCTGGGCGGTTCGGTTCCGCAAACGGTACTCGCCGTCGATGGCTAACCTCACATTCGGGAGTCCGATAGGAATAGATACAATGAGAACACACTCTTTGACCACACAGCGTACGCGGTGTTTTCATGCTCAGAACCTACCGTTCCACCGTTTCATCTACCGTTTTAACCCTTACTCTATCCTCCTTCATCTACGCTATCCAAACAGCATTGCGGCCGAACACACTCCACCCAAGCAGTCACAACAGAGCCGATCGTTTTATCTCGCCGACTCTGCCTCGACGCCCGTCCCCGCCTGCTGTGATTCTCTTGGCGCGGTGACTGTCTCCTAGATTCCGTACGATACAGTAGACCACGTAGCAGCTTTTGATATCGGCATCCCCAGCTTCTGGTTATAGTGACGTATCTTACTTGTATAGCCCGCTTCTACGCATCGCCTGGTACTCGCTTGTAAATATAGATGGCCTACCCGGTAAACTTGCCAGCTATCCCCTCTCGACGCGAGAGCGGCGTACCCTCGACGGGCGGCCACCCTCGACGCAGGAGGCCTTACTTGCGTATGTTCTTGTCATGGATATAGCGGTCGAAACGACGAAAATCTTCCACGAGCAAATGGGATCGTGGCGCAGCCGGTTAGCGCGCAAGTCTCATAATCTTGAGGTCATGGGTTCGAATCCCTTCGATCCCATTTCATATTGGCTCTTATTTTTTTGAATATTACAAAAGGCGAGATCAAAACATTGCTACTTTTTGTTTGTGGCCCCAGCTTGGCGACTGCTAGGGCGAAGACTATCTGATGTCGTAGTGGAAGACGGCCTCCCTTGGGGACGGTATGAATCGCCAATCAATGCTCCCGACCTAACCCTAGCGTCATGACCTCACGCATGTGTTTGCCCCGAGGTGGTGAAGCTTGTCACTTTGGGTGGACTAAGTGTGCACGCTGCCAACGGTGTCTCGGATGTGACCTCAAACGCGAGTCGCTGCGCCGGGTCGTCATCCGGCAAACAAGTTTGAGTGACGACCTCCACGACGTGGACCTTGGTCGTCGGTTTTCCTCTTCTCTCCGTCGGGTTAGGGTCTGCTTAGGACCGCAGCGGAAGCTGTACGATGTTGTGGCAATGGCTTTCTGTGACCTATTTTCGATTTGCTTGAACACTCTTTCCGTTCCCATGGTGTCGAGGTAGAGCATGGAGCAGCATCCGAATGCCTCGCGTCATGCTTCCAGCGACTGCCTCAGTCAAGCTGAGCAGTAGTAGCCAGTACACGCACAAGACTCGCTGAATCTAGGGTGCGAACAGCTCGTCTTATAAAAAAGAAGAAACAGTGGCAGGCGAGGATCCGTGCCGAGAAAGGGTTGATGACGGTCGAAAGAGTGCGAGCAAGTCTACGTGAGGAGGGCCAAGACAATGCATCTGAAAGAAGACGGCGGAAGCGGCTGTGTCCCTGGAGACTTTCTTGGAGAGCAATTGGCCTTTACGACCCAGAGAGTGCTCTCAGCATTGCCGGTTGATCTATCCCGTTGTCCTGCTGAACGCTGAAGATCTGGGAGGATCTGGAAACGATCACCGACGCCTTCCAACGCGCCAGGTTCCACCGAGATAAAAATAAGTCTGGAACGGAGATTCTCTGTATTAAGAGACGAAAAGGGTGCTGCTGGCTCGTCCTTTTCTTTCTGCCCCCGGTCGCCTCTCCCCACCTCTACGTGTTAGTGGGTTGACTGACACAGCCCCCTTCGTCCCCTCCTCAGTGGGTTGTGCAAACCACCAGTGAAGAGCACCAATGACAGACGGCGGAGGATTACGAGGTGCTGCGTGGACTTGGACAGGGACAGGGACAGGGACAGGGACAGGGGGGCTTAAGAACCGAACACGGCAAATCCTCATGCGCCGTCTGTTCCAGAGATAAAAATAAACAAGCAATCTCCGTTGCTCGGGGAGTGACGAAAGAAAACGGTTCCAAGGAACAGAGAGACGCGATGGCGTTCGCGGCCTGGTTGCACGGCGCCGCCCTCCGGATCATAAAACGCAAATGCTGTTTTTGGCTACGTCGGCCGCACTGCCGCACAGCCTGCACACCATGGGACCAGAGGGATCGATGCTGGCCGGCGCAGGCAGGTGTGCCGTCGCTCCGAAGCAAAGGAAGGGGGGGGGGGCACTGCTGGCAAGGCCCCGACCAGTTGGCTGTCTGCCGGCTCTAGAATCCTCCGCTGTGTGTGTGTCTCTTGGCTTCCCATCCTGTCTCTGTCCACCGCTGTCGGCTGCTCTGCTGTGTGGCGTTGGGCTGGACGGCGTCCGTCGGCAGCGGCAAACCACAGCGCCAGCCTGTGCCGAACACCGCGCAGGGCGTCTGCGGCTGAGCGGCCGACAGCCGTGCCTGCTGCACAACGTGCTGCGGATATTGAGTGTCTCGAGTTCTCTCATACGAGACAAACGGCAGTGCTAGGGCACCGAGTAACACGAGCCCACACGGGCCAACACGAGCTTGGCATTCCACGGGGGCCAGGCCGCCGTCTTCCTAGGCGTCACGGCAGGATTCCCTCCCCTATGGGCTGGCGAGTACGAGACAAACGTAGTTCTGCCGTGGGGGGAGTGGCGGAGGGTGTACTTTCGAGAGAACGTTCCCAGAGGGCAGTCTGGCTCGCGACCCTGTCCCTTTTGTGCTGCTCCTTTCCTCTGTTCTTCACTCTCTTCTGCGCGCGTGCGCGCTCTGTCTCTCTCATCCTCCGCTTCTCTCGCACACGCTTTCCTCTCATCCGTCCCACGGAACGCACCACACAGCCTACCACCATGCCGGTGCCGGCGTCCCCGTCGCAGGAACCGGGGCCACGGCCGTCCGTCCTCGATCTGTACGCCTCCTTGGCGCCCCGGGGCAACATCACCACCACCCAGCCGATCCCTCCTGCGTCGTCTCCGTCCGCAAGCCTCGCATCGAGTGCATCCCAAACCCAGCATGCGGCCCGCCCCTGGCTACCGGCCGTCATCGCCATCGCCGCCGTCGCCGTGGCCGCCCTCCTCGGCCTCCTCGCCGCTTGGCTTTGCATCCGGCACCGCCGCCGTCGCCGCAGCCAGTACCGGAGGGCCGACCAGCACGACAAACCCCAGTCCTCGCATGCGCCGTTCAACCACCACCGCCGCGACCACTGGCGACCCATGAGCACGCCCGACCTGGCCGCCGACCACGAGCGCGAGCGCCGCGCCATGATCCGCAAGTCGCTCATCAGCCGCAGCTCCGGCAACCTGAGCCGTCTAGACGCACCGCAGATGCTCGGGGACGGGCAGCCACGCGGCCGGCCGGACAGCAGCGACCCAGAGGCAGAGGACGCTTTTCACGTCCCGCCGCACCAGGAGTGGCAGCACCTGCAGAACGTGCAGCATCAACCCTACGACCAGTACCAGGACACCGAGGGCCGGCCGCCACCACCGCCGGCGCCGCACGGCCACGGGGACTGGGACGAGTACCGCAGCCCGTCCAGTGCCAGTGCCAACGGTGGAAACGGCCATGACTACGGCCGCGGTACCAGCAGCGGAGGCCTCCGCGACGACTGGAAGGAGTGGGCGGCCCAGATCCAGCGGCACGAGTCGCGCATGGCCGAGCATCACCCGTCGCTGGCCGCCACGTTTGCAAACGACGACGGCGGCGTTGGTGATGGGCCGCTGCCAGACGTCCACGAACTGGCCACACCTGACAACGGCACAGGGCCGCCCATCCCGCCACGGTCACGGCTGCGGCCGCTGTCGACAACGGTGATGACCGGCGGCGGCGCTCTACACCATCTGCCGCCCAGCGTCGCCCCGCCGGCACAGAGCGCTCCCTTCCTGCCGCGACACGCAGCCTACCGACCAGGCCACCTCGACCACGACGGCCATGGCGCCCACTACGACGCATGGCCCAACGCGGCGAGTCCCAGCTCCGTCTACTCGGACGGCTCGGGCACCTCGGAGGACGGCCAGCGAGACGGCACAGGAGCTGTCTCAGAGTCGCCATGGCGCCGAGGCTGAAAGACGAGGCATGGCGAGGCGAGGACAAGCCGCTGTATATGTATTTCTCTCTTCTTTGTCTTTTCTTTTGGGGGTTTGGGTTTTTCTTCTCTTAACGGGGGCGGCGCTTTTTATTCATCCTTTTTCCATAGCGATACGAACCTGCCGGGGTCGGCAAGATCTGCAATGCCTTGCAATGTACGGAGTACCGGTACGACGGATTCAAATAGCAACGAATGAGTACTTTGGCCGAACAGGGCGCGATGTAAAGGCGCCCGAACAAGACGACATCGGGACGTGGGTGTCGAGAAGAGCGACCTCGCATATGTGCATATCGCTTAACGAGCCGGCTCAATGGCAAGTGTCCGGGAGGTCACCTGACAAGCACTGCACGTGACGGCCTCACAGAGTTTTTCGCGCGCACTTTCTGGGCGCTTCTGCCTAGCGATGACAGAGCCACGGCAGCCCCGCCAATCACAGGCCACGCGCCCCACTCATTGGCCTATTTGGGGGTGCGCTGCCCTCCGCCCTTTCGCCCCATCGCCACTTCGCTTTCTCCTTTCTACAACCTCACTTTCTCTCCATCCCCGTCCTCGTCGCCTGCTGTTCCTCCGCCGCGCGCTCCTCTCCCATCGTCGCGCGCCATCGCCACGGGCTTCCCAGCTCTCGCTTTCTCGTGGTCTTCCTCGTCAACCGACCCGTCTCGATCCGACTCTCTTTTTCGCTCTTTGCGAGAGTTTCTGCGTGTCGTCGCGTGTTTTTGGGCTTGCGGCTTCTCTTCGCCTCTCCTCGCCAGAAAGCATCACGACTGCACCGCTCAGCAAACTCTTCGCCGGACGCCTTCACTGGTTTTATGAGATTCGGAACGCGACACCGGTTTTCCATTCCTTCTCCTCGATTCGAGCAAGCGATTTGCTACCTGTAAAAGAGCGCCTCTTTTTGTGTGTTCGGTCCCCGTGAATTCTCTCTTTGTGCTTCTTTGTCTCCGTCGACGGCCTCGAGTCTGTTGGTTGCCTCTCTCTCTCTCTCTCCAGTACCCGGGTCACTGTTTTGAGATTCGACGGCATCGACTTCTTTGTTTGCCTCTTTGTCTTTTTTCGCCGTCCTCGGTCTGTTGGTTGTTCGTTGTCGTCGTCCTCCCCCTGCTTCTCTCCGATCGATCTGCATCGACGCTCTCCATCAAGAAACAACGACTGCTATCGATCAACCGAGAAGCGCTCCAATCGACGGGAAAGACGAGAAGGCGGCAGCACAGTCTCTCCCCCGTAAGCGTCGTCGGACCCCGGCGGCGACCCAAAATCCGCAACCACGCATTCCCCGCTCTTCCGTCAGCTGGCCCTCAACCTCCTGTCCGGAAAGGACCTTGGAAGCGAGAAGGCTGGAACGCCGCTCGTGCGCGCTGCGCTCAAGGCCAAGACCCGCAAGACCAAGACCAAGAACGGGGGCCGCGTCAAGAAATCGCGGCCGCAACACCTGAAGAAGGACCGCCAGCGCTTGCTCGCACCGTCGTCATCAGCACCAGCGACCGCTGCCGCCGCCGCTGTCTCTCGTAAACCTCTCAAGGAGCTGCTGCATAACAAAAGCACGTCTCCGGCGCTGATCCAGGCGACTCTGGCTGGCTCCGTCACAAAACAGCCGCATCTGTCCTCTTCCTCCGCCTCTTTGTCTCCCCGCAAAGCAGCCGCGACCACGGACGCCGAAGCCAAGATGGACGCTGCCACGGCTGCGGCCACGGCGGCCCGCGAGGCCTACAAGGAGAACCTGGACAACATCCTGATATGCCCCGACTGCAAGGAGTTCCCGCCGAACCTGGTCGAGGAGTTCTCCAGCGGCGACATGGTGTGCGACTCGTGCGGCCTCGTGGTCGGCCCGCGCATCATCGACAACCGCAGCGAGTGGCGCACGTTTGCCAACGACGACCAGGGCAACGACGACCCGTCGCGTGTGGGCGAGACGGCCAACTCGCTGGCCAACGACGAGGGCCTGCGCACGCAGGTGGACATGCGCGCCGCCAACGGCAAGCTGGCGGGCAAGCTCAACAGCATCAACAAGAAGTCGCAGTCGGAGAAGCTCAACAACGACCTGCAGGAGGGCTTCCGCGCCATCAGCGGGCTCGTCGACATGATGCAGACCAGCAGCATCGTGGGCCAGACCGCCATGCACATCTACAAGCTGGCGTACGAGCACGGCCAGCTCAAGGGCAAGCCGCGCGAGGCCGTCATTGCCGGCTGCATCTTCATTGCCTGCCGGCAGTGCGGCGTGCCGCGCACGTTCCGCGAGATCTACGCGATCACGCGCGTCACCAAGAAGGAGATTGGCAGGGTGTTCAAGTCGCTCGAGAGCTTCCTGTCCAAGATCCAGGAGAAGAACCCGCAGGCCAGCGCCGCCCAGGGCGTCAAGGACTACAAGGCGTCGAGCTCGACGACGGCCGAGGAGCTGTGCACGCGCTACTGCTCGCTGCTGGGCTTCCGCAACACGCCGCGCATGGAGAAGATCTCCAAGGCGCTGGCGCGCAAGACCACGGGCATCCCCGACCTGGCCGGCCGCTCGCCGCTGTCGGTGGCGGCCGCGTGCATCTACTTTGCGTCGCAGTACCTCGAGGACGCGCGCGCGTCCAAGGACATTGCCGCGATTGCGGGCGTCAGCGACGGCACGATTAAGACGGCGTACCGCTTCCTGTACAACGCGCGCGAGTCGCTCGTGGAGGACGCCTGGAAGGGCAACCTGGCGAACCTGTCGGCCAGCTAGTTGACGCCACGGGTCGCCGTGGCGGCCTCGCGGCGTGCCAGGGTGGGTGCCACACGCGGCAGGAGGAGGCGCAGGATCCAACGGGGGACGCGGGGCAGCCAGCCGACCGAGCAAGAGACCACGAACGCAAGTTGCCAAGGCCCATGAGGGATCGTCTGGGGTCTGGGCCCCTGGAGGCAGTCGGGATAGACCTCTATCAAGCACACAAAAACACACAGCGGGAAAGCGGGAAAGGGGGAAAGGGGAAAAAGCAAATGGCACTGCCCCTTTTCGAAAGATTGGCAAACGCTTTACGGAGCGAAGGGCGGCCATCCCCGCGACAGAGAGTCACAAAATGAGCACATGCGGTGTAGGGGGGACGATGCTATCGCTTCTCCGGGCCTGGGGAGTCCGGGCCGCTCGAAAGAGCGTCCACGACAGAAAACACGACAGAAAAAAAGAAAAGACCTAAAAAGCGAGCTCTGTTTTTTTTTCTCTATTTTTTTGGTATCCGGGTTTTGTTCTTTTATTCCCCCCCTTGTCCCTATCCCAGCCCTGTGCGCTTTGGCCAGAGAGGGGATCGTTTTATGCTACGAAAAACAGCTGGACTGGTGGCAGATTCCGAGACGGACAACAGGGCCGACCTGGCATGGCAGGTTATTGCCCCCTTTGTTTGATGATAGAAAATGAAAAGAAGAAGAAAAAAAACCCAAAGGTGTTACCAGTCAAACGGGTCAACAGGGTGGTAGGCCGTCGGTGGCCGTCAACGTCCGCAGGCCGTGGGAACGATGGCAGCACGGAAGACAGGACAGGGCAGGGGCAGGACGTTCCCTAGCTTCTTGCATCTTTGCCAGTAGTGTCCTGCTCGAGCTGCTGGGCCTTGCTTTGAGCTTGGTGCACCCCTCAGCGCCGAAGGGTAGCAGGACTGTTGCTGGTCCTTTGCTCTTTTATCTGCTCTATGAAAACGAGACAACAACAGGAATAAAGGGATACCACGGTCGTTTGCTTGCTACGCTGGTTTCCGACAGTGGGATCAATGCAAAGAAGAGGAGAAGACTGTTCTGTTCTGTCAAGGGTTTGCTTCTTTCTGCTTCTTCTGTATCTGCTCTCTTCCTTTTTTTCTTTTTTTCTTTTTTTCTTTTTTTCTTTTTTTCTTTTTTTCTTTTTTTCTTTTTTTCTTTTTTTCTTTTTTTTCTTTCTTTCCCTACTTGTGATGTTCTTCAGTCCCAGAATGGAAAGGGCTTACCGCGTGTCTCAGTGTCTTACTTGGCCCCATAAGATACACCACAGTCTCTCAACGCTCATTAAAGTATTCGTGACAATGCATGGCGACCGGGCTGCGGCCTTGTCTTCTCTCCATCTCTGTGCAACTGGCCGATGAACCCCGGGAGGGCAGCCGGGGAGGAGATGACACATGCCGCAATACCATGACCTTGCCAGGTGCCACAGTCTGGGGCGGGGAGGGCACAGGGGCCGGGGTACACGCAGACGTAGATTGCGGCATCTGCGGCTTTCCCATGTAAGACGGAACGACGAGAGCCCGTATGGACGATCAGAGACACAGAAACGAATAGAATAGGATTGACACTTTCGGCCCCGCTTGTTCTGGGGGCTTTTCCTTTTTCCTGGCCGTGCAAAGATAATCAAGAAATATGAGACAAACAAATGGCTAGTGGTGACAACAAGGACAGAGACAAGACGTTCCCAGACGAAAAAGAGACGGACGGGGGACGTTGGCTATGGCTAAACAAGGACGTATGCGAGAAACCAGATAGGACGGGGGGTGAGGTCCAATCATACACCTGGCACAAACAAAGAAAACAAGAAGAGAGATATCCAAGACGATGGATCCATGCAATCCAAAAAAAATAAAAAAACAAGACGAAAATTGATTAGTCTGAGATCGCGCTCGCCTCCCCTCCCCCCTCCGGTTCTACCAGCACACCGGTCGGGAGACGTCATGGTCGGAAGACGCCATCCGCGGGGAGGAGCTGGAAGAAGCTCGGCTCACCGAGCATAGGGCTCACCTTCCGCCTCGACCATCGCCTCCCGCAACACCACCACCCCCACCCCCGTACCCCAAAGAGCCTTTCATATCTGCCCCCCGCGCTCTACCGCAGACCGTGCTGGTCCGCAAAGGGGTTCGGGCCTGCAATGTCGCCGCTCGTCTCGTAGGCGCCCCGAAGGTCCTGGTGCGACGCGGACGTCGGCATCAGCGGCTGCGTGTCGCCCCGCAGCTGCTGGCTGCTCGACACGTTGCGCACGTTCAACGCGGGCCGCTTGCTGTCGATGGCGGCCTGGCGCGCAATAGCAGCGGCCTCGGATGCCTTGGCCATGCGGCTGTGCTGGCGACGCTCGCGGCAGCACAAGAAGCACAGGGCGGCGACGGCAATGACAAGCGCGGCACCAAAGGCGATGGAGATGATGATGCCGGCCACGGTCAGGCCGTTCTGCTTCTTCATGCATGTGATGACGCCCTCCGAGTCCGTGTTGCACATGAGCCCAGCGGCGCACGTCGGGAACGCGGCCATGGTCGAGTAGCACGACAGCGTCGACTTGCCCGCGGCCGTGCCTGTGGACTGCACGGGGCACGTCGTCGTCGCCATGGTCGTGGTCGTGTAGCACTGGAGCGTCGTGGACGAGCTGTGGTAGGTGCTCCCCGAGGAGCTCGTGGTGGAGGAGGTGGTTGTCGAGTCGGTTGTGGTAGCGGTGGTCGATTCGGTGGCGGACGAGGTCGTCTCGGCGGCTGCGGACGACGTCGACGCGGGCGATGCAGACGAGCTTGTCGCTTCTGCGGTGGTCGTGGCCTTCTTGGTGGTGGTCTTGGCCTTGGCTGTGGTCTTGGTCGCCTCGCTGCTGGAGCTGTCGGCGTTGTCCTTGGGCCGGCGGCGCCGCAGCTCTTCGTTGCCGACGAAGACGCCGTGCTCACAGCGCTTGATGGTCCAGACGGCCTCGATGCGGGCCTCGTCGGGCTGGCAGCCGGCGTTGAGGAAGCATTGGGCGAGCACGTCGGACGTGCACAGCTGCGACTCCTTGGGCAGGCGGTTGGCCAAGCAGAACTCGATGCTGCCGGCGTCGCCACACGACGCAAGGCTGCCGAGGATGTTGGCCTTGGTGTTGAGGCACTCGGCGAGGCTCAGCGACACGGCGGACGCGGAGCCGGCCAAGGCTAGAAAGACGGTAGCAGCAGCGGCAGCAAGCCGTGCTGGATTTTGTCTTGAGACATGCATCTTGGGGGGGCGGATGCTGTGTTGGACGGCGTCGTTTGAGGTCGCTCGTTGGGTTTCGTTTGCAGCGTTTCGGTTCGGCCGGCGCGGCGACTGGGACGAGTTGGAGAGATGGGTTGGAGGGCCGTGGAGGGGAGACCTCGTCGTCGGGAAGAGAGAGGGAGACAGGGAGAGGGAGAGAGAGTCGGAGGGTACAAAAGAAAAGAAAGACGAACGGGACACTCGACCAAGGAGACGAAGCAAGAGGGACGGCGAGAGAAGAGAAAGAGAAGAAGAGGAGAGGAAGAGAAGAAGAGAAAAAGAAAAAGAAGAAGAGAAAACGAAAGAGAAGGGAGAGACCGGACGACGCGAGGTGAGCTGAGAAAAGCTGAGAAAAGCTGAGAAAAGAACGGCAGAGCCACGAACTGCGGGAGCAAGGCGGAGGGCAGTGAGACGAACCAGAAAGGGGGGCAGCTGTCAGGACGAAGGCCGAGCCTCAGGGCAAGGAGGCATAAAATAACCAGAGCAGAGGCAAAGGAGAGGCAGAGGCAGAGGCAGAGGCAGAGCGGCGGAGAGAGAGAGAGGCAGAAAGGACGAGGCCAAGCCAAATGGAGGCAAGGCGGACCGTATTTTCGAGGGCAGAGAGCGAAGGGGGAGAAAAAAAAAAGGGAAAAAGGGGGGACGCAGCGGCGTGGTCGCGCCAGCAGGCAGAGCGAAGGAAGGGTGGGGGGGACCTTCCCTGCCAAGTGCCCCCTACGATAAGACGACAGGCACTGCAGGTCGCGCCTGCTGGCCCACGATTACTACAAGGGACTTGTACGCGTTGCGCCTGGCGTCGACACCTGCGAGTACGACTGCTCCGTAGCTTCCCAGGAAGGAGCGAACGATGGGGTGACGATGCGGGATCCACCGCCGTGGGCTACCGGGAATAAAGGGCAAGAGCGGCCGGCGCTGGCGACACGCTCCGGAAGGCGCACCAGGAACGTAAGCTATGTGCGCCGAACAAGCAGAGACATCCTACGACCAAGGACGCACGGAAATACGGCGTCTGCCTTGCAGACAACGAGAAGAAACGCATCGTGAGGAAACAGGCATGTGCGGCTGTGGCCAGCCACGGCGACTCGGCCCCTCTCTCATTTCCAGGGCATGATCCTCCGCGCTCTCCTGGCGTCCCCTCGCTCCTTCCCACCCGCCTGTCCTCCTGCCTCTCCTGGGCCAGGCCAGGCCGGTCGGGCTGGCCAATCGCACCTGCCCTGTAAGGCCAGGCCACAACGGCCGCCGCCCGTCGTCAGCCGTCAGATTCTGGCTGACGGTCCTGCCACTGCTGTACTCCGGAAAGTGCGGGTGGAGCGCCATGTCGCACCTGCCATCTGACATTCAAAAGTTCCTGCCGCCGCCGCGCCAGGCCTCGACGCCCTCTTACGTCGTCGAGCCGTCTTTCACGCGTCCACTTGCGTGGCACGCCCTCGTCGCTGCGGTGGCGGTGCAGACGCTGGACGACCGCCCTGTATTTAGTGGAGCACAGGCATCCCTGGCCCTGGCCCTGTACTCCGTACTCCGTACTGCTGCCGGTTTGCCTCGTGCCTTCCAGCCGCAGAACCGTTGGCCGCGCAGTGGGTTTCCTGGTACGGGCTAGCCCCGATACAGCATAGCGCCAGCCAGAAGAGGCTAGCACCGCAATCAAAGCGACGACCCTTTTTGCAACTGCGCCTCCTGCAGGAGCTCCAGGATGCTCCCCTAGAGCGACGGCGATGGCTCCTTTTCCACTTTTCTGTTTTCTGCCTTTCTACGAGTTCGAGTACGGGGGTACCCGCTCCAAGTGTCGAAAGGCTCGCCTACGGCTGAAGCCCGATCGTTAGGGCTGACATGACGAGGGACGACGATGGCGGGCGCTGACGACTTTGTCGGAGGAAACACGAGGGACGACGGTGACGGGAACACGAAGAGGACGAACATGAGAAAAGTGATGGGTTGCAGCGGGGATACAAGGGGGGTGAGACGCTGACAGGAAAGGAGGGCCTGCAAGGTGGTCGTCGGACTGCCTGTTCGTGTTCGTGCTCTCAACGGTAGCATGGAGGTCGGGTTGCAATGACAGACGGGCACAGTCGGGCACGAGAGGACGGGGCAATATGTCACTGAACGCTTCCGACTCGTTATCTTTCGCTCCACACAGCCATATCCCCAGTGAGAGTGAAGTGTGGTCGAAGCAGTGCCCGCACGGCCTGGCTCATCCAGAGAAGGATAGTTGGTCACTAGCAGACGCAGGGCACCGGGCCGTCCTGACTTTTCAGAGGCTACGGGGTAGAGGTGGCCAAGAGGAATGACATGCTGTCGGGACAGGACAGAGGCGGATGAACACGGGGGAAGGGGACGCAAAGTCCCTAGATTCCTCAAGCCAGTCATAAATACACAGGACAGTGTCCAAGATGCCAGCCACAGCCGAGAGCCTTGAAGGAGTGGACAGTGCGGTCTGCCACCCGCCGCCGCTTCGTGGCCGTGGTGCCCGTGCACTTGGGAGTGAGGCCCGGCGAGTGTCTCGCTTAGTTTGTTGACTTCTGAAGTCCGTACGCGCAGAGGCAGCAGCGCGCACGTCGCTTGGTGTTGCAAAGCACAGGCGAAAAGACTCAATAGAAAGGGTGAGACCTCACATACGGTACAGACGCAGGCATAATCGGTAAAGCTAAGTATGTAGAAGTGTATGTGTCTATGAATAGTGTTTGCTAGCTAGGGCTTCGCGATGGGAAGCATTCGAATGAAGAAGAAAAGAGGGGGTGGCAGTTGGATGCTCAAGGCCGCCATCGCTGCCATCGCAATCCCGGCCCTTTGCCCGGCGTCCTACTTGTCGCGGGTGCGCAACAAATGCCGGGGCGGCCTTGAAAAGCGACCGCCCCGGTCGTCTGCCCATGCCAGAGGTACATGAAATAGGGATCAGGACAGAGAGAAAGTCAAACAAAAGAAGAAGAGGCGGGCGCTCAGTGTCGTGGCCGGGTCTTCTTCGGCGTCGTCGTCCCACATCACGTCTAGGTCGACGACAGGCGCGGCCCTGGCATATGGGCTGGTGCGGACGGCGCGCGGTGACTGGCGGGGGCGGCCGCCTTGGTCGGCAGTGGTGTCCTGGCGACGCTTGCCCGGCGTCACGGCACCGCTGGCCCGCGACGAATGGCGGTTGTGTAGCGCCGTGCGACTAGCCGGGCAACGGGAGGCTGGCGCAGGAGGGCTTGGGCCAGCGACGATGCTGGTCCCTGCGGCGACACCGCGGTCTAGCGAGGCGGACCGACGGAGCGCGGAGGCTGGGTGGGCGGTCGCCGCGGCGTGCGTCGCTGCCCCATTTGTCGTGGGTGCGCAACACTTCCGTTCCTCCCAAGGATGAACGACTACTAGACCTGCGGCCGGTCTGCCGCGTTCGCCGATCATCCCGTCAAGTGGCGGTCTGCTCCTTGATCATTGGGAGTGTCTCGCTGGCAAGGCTGGTGGATAGCTCCCTCCCATCGGCATGGTCCTCCCCGCTGACGCGCGAGAGATCATCGCCGGAGCGTCATCGTGTCGCACCACGACGACGGCAATCTGCGACGACGAACAGCCATCGCTGCTAGCATCATCGTCGTCCCTGTCGACGGATGTATGCTTTGGGCTTCCGGGCTCGTCTAGTAGCCATGGAGGCAAAGACGCATGGCTAGTGCTCTACCGCCTCCGCAGCCGAGCTCTATTCCGCCACGAGGGTCAGCGAGGGGGTCCAGTTTGAGGATTTGTGCAGGCGGCTGGGGGTTTGCCAATGCCCTACATGTTGTGTAGCTGTTGCGGAAGGACGGGGACCCTCGCTGCATCGTGGAGGGAGAGACCGCAGGCTCGCTTGCCAGCAGAACCGGGAGGAGGCGCAATAGAAGCGCCGAGGCATTGCCATAAGGGCGGATATCTCGAGTTGACAACCACAGCTCTGATGGACAGTGCCGCGGACAAGGGGGCGCGGAGAAGAGAAGAGAACAGGAGTGCTGAGAGGAGAAAGAAAGGAAACGGGCGAGGAGACAAGAGCCTGGGGTTTTATACCCGTCCATGAGGCAGGCTGCCGGAAGGACGAGAGGCAGTGACTCGACGACTTCCGCGGAGTGACCGCGCCGTTTGACAGCGAAGCGACCGCAATGACAGCGTGAGAGTGAGCAACGTCCGCGACGCGCTCACCGAACTGATGAACGAGGCAGTTACACATGGAGTACGGAGGAAGCCATGACGACCTAGGCCGCGAGCACGACACGGCCGGCAAAGGCAGAGACGGCTGACAAGCGACGCTCTGGAGCGGACGTTGACGTTGACGCTGAAGCTGAATTGCTTCTCTGTTGACGTTATTTCCACTTTTGTATTAGCGCACGGCAGCCCCAAAACGCAACTGTGGAGCAGGGCGCGGCTGGCCGGATCATTAATCTTCCACTAACGTTTTTTCCTCGCCGGCTTGTTCGTCGAAGCTCCATCCGTTGCAAAGAGCTTTTTCGACGTCCCGGTCTGCCCACGTGAGAGAGAGAACCTCGATCCCGACCAACAAACGTCACCTCTCCCCGGACCTTGCCGCTGGCGTTTCCTGCGGTCCGCCGATACCATCTAGCTGGCCCGCCTCATCTCGGCACCGCCGTCCACACCACGAGAGGCATGCCCTCCGTACGAACCGTCCCGGCCGCCATGGCCGCCGTCGCGCGCCGCAGCAGCGCGCTGACGATGGCCGCCGTCCCGTTATTACGGCCGCTCCGGGCCGCACCACCGACCACGAGCACCACAGCGGCAGCGATGCCGCAGCGACCAGCGGCCCCCCGCTTCTTCTCGTCCACGCCGTCCGCCGCGGCGCCGCCCCGCGCCCGCGGACCCCCCGGGTCGTTCGGCGGCGGCGGCGGCGGCGGCGGCGGCGCCACGCTGTCGCGCGCCAAGCGCCTGCAGGCGGACCGCGACCCCAAAATCAAGATCCTCGACAAGGCGCTGTACAAGCTCAAGTTCGTGCCGCCGCCGCTGCGCATGGGCCGCAACCGCTACCTGCGCCACTGGACCATCCACCGCGCGTGGCTGCTGCTGCGGCGGCAGAACCGCGAGGCGCGCGAGCGCGTGCTGATGCAGCAGTACCAGAGCATGGCCAACGCGTGCGAGGCGCTGCGGCTGTCGCGCGGGCCGGGGCTGCGCGACGAGGGCTACCTGTACCGCGTGGCGATGGAGAAGAAGGGCGTGTACCGGCACGGCGGCGTGCCCATCGAGTATGCGCGCCCGCAGACGGAGACGCCGGCGCGCACGCCGTGGAACCACGAGTGGAAGCGGTGAGGGTGGAGGGGGGACAGGGGAGAGGGGAAGGAAAGCACCGTAGTGGTCTGCGATGGCGGCGAGCGTCAAACGACGTAGAGAGGGAGAGGGAGAAAGGGGGTGAGGGAGACCCTCGACTCTGTACATTATGAGCATTGGCATATGATCCTGAAAAGAGCCGCAGAGGGCTCGCAATTGACCGAACAGTATGATTTCTTCTTTTTTTTTTGTAACGATAGTAGGATGAGCAACACGCTCTCACCAGACGGAAAAAGAACAAGAGACGTATATTTTATAGATCAGTGTAAAGCAAGATGGTCCAAAGCCAAGCGAGAGTGTTTTGTGTTGGGACAGTCTTTACTGTTTTGGAGGATATTTCGGCCCCCAAGAGCCTGGCGTCGTGTTGTCGCGGCTTCGAAAAAGGATGCATACAGAAAAAAAATACCGCCCACCTTCCACCTTCCACCTTTCTCGTTCCGTGCCGCGCGCCACGCGCTTTTCGCTTCATGTTGTTTTTATCTAGGACCGAGTTCGCGCGCTTTTCGCATGTATAAGTACAGGTGGTGTGTGCTTGCCGTGGATGCCGGCTTGCGTCTTTGGTGGCAGTATTAGCGGGAGTAGTAGTAGTAGTGACGATGGACGTTGGGTGTGACGTTGGGGGGCCGTTGTCGGGCGATTCGCGGAGTGTCTCCATATCAATCTGCATGGTTCGGGGGAGGAGTCCGAGCCCGCGGTGGTGCAGCTGTTCTGCGTGTAGCAGCTGACAGCTGCATAGTATTAAGTTGGTAGGGGGAAGAGAGGGAAGAAAGCGAGTGAGAGAGAGAGAGAGAGAGAGAGAGAGAGAGACGGGTGGGAGTGCGTGCCAACTATAAGATCACACAGCAGCCGCCGCCCTCGCCTTTGTCAAAGGTCAGGAGCGCGGCGCGCGTGGCCGCCTCAAAGACGTCGTCGACGCCCTCGCCCGACAAGCTCGAGCACTCGAGGTATTTGCGGGCGCCGACCTCCTTGGCAGCCGACTCGCCCTCGTGCTTGGTGACAAAGCGCTGGCTCCGCTTGCGCATCTCCTCGATGGCGAGCGGGTCCTCGCGCAGGTCCTTCTTGAGGCCGACGAGGATGATGGGCACGTCGGGGCAGCGTTCTACCGCCTCCTCGATCCACTGGCAGCAGTTCAGCGGGTTAGCCAGACGGCGAGACATTTCGGAAGACGGCCCCTTCCAGAGCACACGTCCTGACGTACCTTGTGCTTGACGTTGTCGAGCGAGTCTGGCGTGTCGACAGAGAAGCCAATCAAGATGACGTGGGCTTTGGCATAGGCGAGCGGTCGTAATCGCTCGTAGTCCTCCTGGCCGGCGGTGTCCCAGAGGGCGAGCTGGACATTGCGGCCCTCGACTCTGCAATCGGTCACGTAGTTTTCGAAGACGGTTGGGATCTGGGGGGGGGAAGCCGGGTTAGCAGACGCAGACGATCCCGGCCGTCGAGGGGCCAAGACGCAGGAGATCCAGCTTACGTAGTGCTAGGGAAGAACAGGTCAGTACTCTGAGGGACGATGAACGGGGGCAAGAGGGGAGGGGAGGGACGTACTGTTGGGAAATAGCCCAATGTGAAGACGCTCAGCAGACTGGTCTTGCCACAGGCACCGTCGCCGATGATGACGAGCTTCCTGGAGGCGTGGCCGGCAGGTCAGCAGGGGGAACGCGTGGACGGCCGTGATGGAGGAAGAAAGGAGAGAGGACGCACCTGCGGATAACATCCCGAGCAGCACTGGGGCTGGCCATCGCAGCCGGCGAGCAACGACGCAGAGGTGCGCCGGGGTGTGTCGAGACAAGGAGGCCGGCGGGAGGTGGGTGGGTGGGCGGGGGGGGATGCGTCCAGCGGTGGCAGCTCGGGCGGCTGGGAAGCAGACAGGAGGCGGTCGATGCTCCCAGTCAATGTCGATGCGAATGCGAGGCGCTGTCGACACGGGCGTTGGCGACGGCGGAAGGGGGGGGGGGGGGGGGCGAAGCTGTCGGCGGAGATACGGGAAAAGGAGAAAGTGGTGCGGCGTCGGGGAGCGATTAAGAAGGCGGCGAGGGCGGCGAGGACGAGGGTCGTGGCTGCGAACGGCACTCGGTTCGTACGCTGGGAATGAATACGAAGCGGGCGAGGCGGGGAACGAGGCCAACTGGACGGACGGGTTGTTGGCGGTCTTGGTCGAGCATCGGCCGCTGCACCAGACAGGCGAAAGGGGAGGGAGGGAGCGAGAATACTATATAAGACACTAAGAAACCAAGAAAGCGGCGGGATGACATAACCTGCCTGACTCTGCAGGCGGCGCAGGGCGCTAGGGGGGGGGGCACGTTCTGTGGCTGCAGGCGCTGTCCGGCGCCAGCGGCCCCTGTAAGGACGGTTTGCGGGAAAAACGGCAGGGATGGGGGGGCGTTTTGCAGGGCGCTGCGACGGCGACGGTTTTGGCTGCTGGTGGTACGGGCCCTCTCCGGTGCAGGCCTGCCGTTTCTCGTATGAGGAGAGGTCGCAGTAGGAACAAGGGCAGCGAGCAGCCCGCTGCGTGCATGGACGGACGCGGAACAGTGACATCCTCTGGGGCTGCTCGGGGCTGCTCGGGGCTGCCCGCGGCTGCAGCGGCCCCTGCGCCTGGCAGCCATCGAGGCTGTGCACGCAACGGGCGCGCGCGAGACAGCAAGCGGCGGCTGTTGTTCTTTGCCGTGCCTTTTTCCACCCTCTAGCCGGCGCTCTGACGCGCCATCTGACGCAGGCGCAACGCGGCGGCTGGGGCAGTGGATGCAGTGCACACTCGTATGCATGGCAATCTGTATGGTGTACGGAGTGCATACGACTCGTACTTGCAATGCTTATGCACGCATGCGGCGGCCTGGCCGCGGGAATATCCTCGCCCGTAAGTTCGTAACGCAGCGCGAGTGCGACGCCGGCCAGCGCAGCCTGACTAAGACCAGTGCCGCAACGGGCGACCCGGCGCTTCCCTGCGTCTGTGCTGCGCTCGGTCGGCAGGAAGCCGTCGTGGGTTGCACGGCGAGCTGGCCGGTCCACGGGTGGGTGGCATTGGCATTGGCCTGGCCGTGTTGCGGCCGGCCCTGGGCCAATCAGGTGCAGCAGGGCGCAGTACGGGCGGCCAGCAGCAGCAGCAGCAGCAGCAGCAGCCACCGCCGAGACGCGGCCGCCTGTCGACTGGCCTGCACACGCCGCACCACGTCGGCTGGGCGTCCCAACCACGGCGGTGCCCGCGCGCTGAGAAGCCGTCGGTCCGTTGGTCGTGCACGCAGCCGTTGGTGCCTGGCGGTCGTCGCCGCCAGATGTGCAGATCCCATCTCCCCCCCCCGCAACACTGCACACCATCGCCGTCCGCGCACGCTCCCCCGTATTCCCTTCCCGCTGCCCGCGCCCGTCCTGGACGGCCCTGGCCCCGAGCCGTCTCGTGTTCGTCGCAGCAGCCATGCCGCCGCCCAGAAACACTCGTCACGTGACAATCCCGGGCGGGGCGTGGCCGCTGCCCAGTCGCCACCATGTTTCGCTGGTGTACCCACTTGCCTGGCACAACTCTGGGAAGGTACCTCCCCGGAACCTCCACTTGTTCCTTCTGCCGAGCCAGCCATTGACTGGAGCGAGCGCCTGCCGGATGGGAAGGTGGACGGAAGAATTGGCCCCAAACTCCTCTCGACATCCAAACAACGACATCTCTCGCCGCTGCGCTCTGCCCGTCCTCGCCCTGTCTGCCACGCCCACGGCACCGCACCGTCCCCCCGGCTTCGTATTGTTACGCCCTGCATCCGATATTTCCACAGTGTTAGCGCCTGCGCCCGTGGCTTTTTTTCGCCCCCGTCCTGCGGCCCGCCGTGCCATTTGTGTGAGTCTCTTGGGCTTCGTTGCCAGCGCCCCTCGGAACAGCGACCGCCACGACAGAGCAGCCGACCGCCCCCGGCCTCCGCCGTTCGCGCCGCCGCCACGCGCTCGCACGCTGCTCCGCGCCCGTGCACGCGAGCAGCCTCCCGTGTTCCCTCGCGCCGCCGCGGCTGCTGCTGCCGTCGGCGCCTGCGCGTTTTTCCCCGTCGGGGGGGAGGGGGAAGGGAGGGGGGCGAGAGGGTCTACGGCCACGTTTGCTGACCTTTTTTCCGTTTGACAGACGCCTCCGACGACACCCATCCGCCACCGTCTTCGCAATCTCTGCGGCTCTCGGACGCGTGCACTCTCGGGACGCTGAGCCTCTTGGTTCCTGGGTCTCCGGGCCTCCCCTCATCCCTTGCACCGAAACGCTGCCCACCGACTTGCCGACACGCACGCGCGCCCCCCCGCCGTCCTCGTGCAGCTCACACCACGTGCCCCCATGTTTCTTCTTGCCAACAGCCTCTAGATCTACTGAGACGAATTGCACGCGAGAATGAAAGGGAACCGCCGGAACCCGCCGCCCCTGCCCTCTGCCGGCAGCGCTGCGAACGGTGCTGCTGCTGCTGCTCCGCCTGCGCCCGCCGTCGCCGCGCCCTTGCCGTCCCCAGCCTCGCCGTCTGCAAAAGGAACGGCCAAGTACACCAACAAGGACGGCTCCAAGTTCATCACCGTCCCCAAGGTCGCCGGCCCCGTCGTCACTGGCGCGCAAGCCCCCGCGCCAAGCCCGTCTGCAGCGCCGCCGCCGAAGGAGGCCGGCCTGCCCAGTGCCGCCGCACCCGCCGACCCCGTCGACGCCGCAGTCCCCTCTGGCAACCGTAAAAAGGCCAAGCGGAGGGCAAAGGCTGCGGCGCGGGAGAAGAAGGCAGAAGACGACGGCCCGATGGACCCTCACGCGACCAACGCGAACGCGCCCTCGAAGCAGGGCGAGAAGGGCGTGTACCATATTTCCTTGGGCAGCAACCTCAACCTCAATGGCAGCAACACCGCCAGTGCCGACATCGACGACAGTGGCGACGAAGGCGGCGCTGACGCGTCCCACGGGCCAGCCAACGGCCGCGGCTCCAGCATAGACGACACCGAGGCAGGCGGGAGCAAATCCAAAAAGCCCAAGAAGAAAAAGAAGAAGAAGAAGGATCCCGCGACCCCCGACGACGCCACCGCGCCAGCCCCGGACCGCGAGCAGGCGCAACCCCGCTCGACCATGTCCAAGGAAAAAATCTGGAACACAAACTCGCAGGAGGAGCGCCAGCGCATAAAGGAGTTCTGGCTCGATCTCACCGAGGACGAACGGAAGTCGCTGGTCAAGGTCGAAAAGGATACCGTGCTGAAGAAGATGAAGGAGCAGCAGAAGATGACGTGCAGCTGCCACTTCTGCGGCCGCAAGCGCACGGCCATCGAGGAGGAGCTCGAAGGACTCTACGACTCGTATTACGAGGAGCTCGAGCAGTTTGCAAACGACCCGGCCGGCCAGCAAAACGGCCGGACGCCCGCCTTGATGTCCTCGGCCAGCCGCTTCAACCTCCCCCATGCGCATTCGCATTCGCACCCGCACTCCCACGCCCATAGTCACGGCCACACACACACGCACGCCCATCCACACTCGCACGCCCACACCCACGCCCACGCCCATGCCCATCACCACTCGCACGCGCCGACCCCCGGATACGCAGGCCACCAGCCATCGCGCGGCCGCATCATCGAGCACGCCGGCGAGGACGAGGAGGAAGATCTCGACGACGAATACGGCGACGAAGACGATGAAGACGACGACGACGACGACGACCTCGTCCCAGAGGACGAAGAGAGCGAGGGGGACGAGGAGGACATTCCGCCCGAGGAGGTCCATCGGGACTACGCCAGCGACTTTTTCAACTTTGGCAACTCGCTGCAGGTCCACGGCGGCATCTTGACGGTGGCGGACGACCTCCTGAAGAACGACGGCCGCAAGTTCATCGAGATGATGGAGCAGCTCGCCGAGCGGCGGATGGCCCGCGAGGTGGACGCCAAAGACCAGTTCGACGTGCGCGGTGGCTTTGCCTCTGGGATGAACGGTGGTGCTTATGGGCACAATCACCACACCCCGGAGGAAGAGGACTACGTACCCGAAGACGAGGACGAGGAGTACGACAGTCAAGAGGAAGAGGAGTACGAGGAAGAAGAGGTAATATTTGTTAGCAGTCCCCCGACTGTGTTTTTCTTTCGTTTGCGTGTGTGCCCTCGAAATGGCGTTCCCGGGGGGGGCATTGCAAGGCTAACCGCTCTGCACTCTAGGACACGATGACCGAGGAAGAGCGGATGGAAGAAGGTCGGCGTATGTTCCAGATCTTTGCCGCCCGCATGTTCGAGCAGCGGGTTCTCACGGCCTACCGCGAAAAGGTCTCCAAGGAACGCCAGCAGCGGCTTCTCGAGGAGCTCGACGAAGAACAAGCGAAGCAGTTCAGGCGGGACGAGAAGAAAGCGAAAGACGCCCAGAAACGAAAAGACAAGGCGGCACAGAAGAAAAAGGCCCTCGCAGACGAAAAGGCCCGCAAGGACGCCGAGAGAGAAGCAGAGCTCGCCCAACGCCGCGCGGACGAGGCCCGCAAAGAAGAGGAGCACCGGCGAAAGGCAGAGGAGAAGCGTAAGAAGCGAGACGCCCAGAAAAAGGCCGAAGAGGAAGAGCGCATGCGCAAGGAAGCCGACCGGCAGCGCCGCATCCACGAGCAGAAGGAGCAGGAGCGCAAGGCACACGAAGCCAAGGAGCGCGACAAGAAGCTCAAGGAAGAGGCCCGGCTGAGGGAAAAGGAAGAGCAGGAGAGGCGGGAGCGCGAGAGCCGCGAGCGCAAGGAGAAGCAGGAGCGCGACAAGCGTGATAAGGAAGCCCGCGCGCGCGCAAACGAGGCGCGCGAACGCCAGCGGCAGGAGGAGAGGGCGGCCCAAAAGGCGGCCCCTGTTCCCGCCGTGCCGCGCATCCCCGGCGTCTCTGCTGCAAGCACGGCAGCGGCATCTGCACCGGGCTCGATCACGCTGCCGAAGCGCGCCTCGCAACAGCAGCGCATCAACAACAACACCGTGCCTGCCTTGCCTCAGCAGCAGCAGCCGCCGCCGCCACAGCCGTCCGGCGTTGCTTCGCCCCAGCCCGCCATTGCGACACCCGCCCTGCAGAAGATACCAGCAGCCATGCGGCCCCGCCAGCTGTCGCAGCAAGGGGGCGGCAGCAGCAGCGTTGCTGGCAGCCAGAGCGGCGGAACGGCGTCGAGGACGGCCTCTCTGTCTGGGTCTGGCCAGAGCCAGAACGCATCGCCGAACCCGATGACGCCCGTGCAGACCAGCGCCAGCTCCTTCAGCACGGCGCCGACGAAAGCAACAGCGCCGATCGGCCCCCCGGGCCACAACCTGCCCCAGTTCTTCCAGCCGACGTCGCCTCTTTCTGCCTCTGCGCGCCCCATTGCGCAGCCTCCGCACCAGACCAGTCCGTTTGCGATGGCACCGTCGTCGCCCATGGGCCTGCCCTTCCCGATGGGTGGAGTCCCTCCCGTGACAATGCCGCCCGGGTTCGGCCAGCCCTCACAGTACGCTCCGATGGGCGGCATGGGACTTCGCGGTGCCGGGCCGCCAGGGATGCTGCCGATGACGTCCGGAATCAACGGAATTGGCCGGGGATTCGGATCCATGGTCCCACCGCCGCCGGGCTTTGGGCTGCCGATGCCGCCGGACCACATGGCGTCGGTAACGCCCATTGGCTCGTTCTCGACCGACAACGGCATGGGCGGCCTGGCCTCGCACTCGCGGCACCCGTCAGGCGGTGGTGACGGCAGCGGGTTCGACCCTGGCTCGTCGCCCGGCCCCGTCTCGCAACCCATTGGCCGGCCGACGCCCATTGGGCGTCCGGGCAGCACTGCGTTTGGCCAGCGTCCAGGATCAGGCTCGCCCGCGACCGGGCCCATGGCCAACGGCAACAGCAACAGCGGCTCGGGCGAAGCCGAAGCGGACGCGGTGCTTGGCTCGCGGGCCTTGCTGGACGACTCGGACTTCTCCCTCGAGGGGTTCTCGTCGTCCATGCGGTCGTCGGCGCCCCCGCGGCCGGCATTTGGCGCCCCCGCGGCCAGCGCCTTTGGTGTCGACCTGACGTCGCCGTTCATGTCGCAGTCGTCCGTCTGGGCGCCGCTGCCGCAGCAGCCGCTCCTCCACCCGCACCACCATCACCTCCCGATGGCAGGCAATGCGTTTGGCAGCATGCCGCCGCAGGGGTTCGGCCTCGGCGGCGGCGGCATGATGTCGCCGCCGCCGCCCGTCAACGCAGGCGGATGGGGCATGCATCTCCCGGTCAACACCATGCTCTCGTCGTTTGGCGCGCACAACAGCCTCGGGCGGTCGTCGCACAGCCGGTCGGTTACCCTGCGGCAGCTGCTGTGCCGCACGTGCAAAGACCTCGACGGCTCGGCGTCGTTGTCTGGCGGCGAGGGCGGGCAGCAGGGCCTGATCCCCATCGGCGCGGTCAAGGCACACATCAACGCGCTGGCCCCTGGCTACCTGCCGGGGGCGCCCGTGCAGGACGACGAGCTGGACATGCTGTACGACACCGAGGGCAACAGCCAGAACGGCGGCGGCAATTTCGACGTGCAGCGCGACAACGACGGCGCTGGACTGGTGACGGCGATCCGGTGGGTGCCGGACGCGCTGCTGAACCGGTTTGGCGACCACCACCTCGCGGCGGCGGCGGCGGCGGCGGCGGCGGGCGGCGGCGGGTCGGCACCATCTGCGGCAGCGGCAGCGGCAGCAGCAGGCAGCGGCGGCAACCCCAGCGGGTTCGGCTTCGGCAGCCTCGGCAGTGTGGGCAGCCTCGGCAGCATCGGCGCTGCGGGCACAACAACAACAACAACGACCACAACAAGCTCGCGCTAGGAGCAGCTCCGGCGGCAGATGGCGACACCACTGATGGCAACCGCACCGTGGAGGACGCCGCCGCCGCGCACGATGCCACGCCCGATGTTTTCCGACGGGCTGCTGCCCCAGCGCCCAGCCGCTGCCAGCCCGCCCCCACAGAGACGCCGCCGACAACGCGATCGCCTGCGGGCGCTGTTTCGTGGGCAACGCGGCGGCCCTTGAGGGGGCTAGCTGGCTAGCCAGCCACTTGCGCGTGGCGCGTTTTGCGTGTTGATGTCGTCGTGGTGATGGGTTGCCGTCTATTGTCAAGCGTGTCGACGTGCGTCGAAGTGCCGTTCTGCAAGGGGGTTTGTGTTTGCCAGTGCCTCTTGTCCCTTGCCTGCGGCGGACTCTTGTGTTCTGTTTTGGTGTGTGTGTGTGTGCGTGTGTGCGGTCTGTTTCTGTTTACGTATGTATCGTTTTGGCTTCTCCCGATGCGGCCTCGATGTTTTCTTGGCTTCTACGACGACGGCTACTTGCCCACTGTGAGAGGGCGGGGGGTGCCTTGGCCTCACGGTCTGCCCCGGTGAGCCTGGGAGGAAGCAGGACCGGTGCAGAGGTCGCTGCGGCGACGAGAGGGACGTGGGGGGCCGTTCGTCCTGGGCCTCCTCGACAGCTTTGTTGCACGAGCAGGAGAGCGGGTCGGTGAGGACTTGCTGAGCCTGGCGGTGCAGAGCTGGGGCGAGGGGCCAGCCCGAGAGGATGTGCGGGGGGACGATGGTGCCGTTGTTTTGTTTCTATTTTACACATTCTCTTCTTCTTCATCCCTCTGTTGGTTCTCGACGGAGGGTTCGATCCCGCCCCTCCCCAGCCGAGCATTGTCTCTGTCTTTCTTTTCCTCTTTTATGCCTTTTCGCCTCCTCGGGTCCCGAGGCTGCCGCGGGGCCAGGCCGTGGTGAGACGGTCTGTGCCTTGTGCAGCCGACGGACGGTGAGGAGAAGCGAAGCTGAAGACGGGGGAGGAGGATGGGAAGCAGAAAAGTGCAGAGGAGACTGCTGGCTGGGGGCAATGGAAAGGCATTTATCACTACTGCGTGCGTGTGCTGCATCGTATATGTACAGAACCGTGACCATGCCCCCGTTCTTCCTGAGCAGTGCACTGCAGAAGCATCTGTCCACCGTTGGCCGCTGTAGCAATACGTGTTGTGCGCCGTGTCGTTTGTTAACAACAGCAGACAGCCGCAGTGGCGCAGGCCTGCACGGCTCGTCCATCTCCGACACAGCCGGCCTAGTTCCATGCGACGCCTTCCCATCCGTCTTCCGTCTTCACAGTCGTCCATTGCCCGCCGCGTCTCTCCCTGTCGCTCGCCGTCTCTCGCAGCCGCCTCCTCACCACCGCCGACACATTTGCGTCGAAACGCGGCCGCCGTGCAGCAACAACAGAGGACACGTGACAGTGCAGTTCCTGCCACCTGGGCGACGCGGCCGCTGAAGGAAAGAGCGGCTGTCCAGCCCGCCGCCCCCGCCCTACCAGCCTTGCCCTGCGGCGTGGGCCCACTTCTCGCTCCCCACAGCGCCCGCCGCCCACCGCCGTCCACCGACCAAATATAGAGCCACTGTCGTCATCGCTCGCCGCTATCCGAATCTCTCTCATCCACCATCAACCATCGCCCCCCCCCCCCCCCCCCCCCTTCTCCCAAGACTGTTTCTCGCCTCTCCATTATCTCGGACCCTGTTTTTTTCCCTCTTTCTCCCCCACAGACCCAGTCCATACCAACCTCCGCGATGTCGTGGGAGCTCACCCAGCGGCGCATCTCGCGGGCCGTCAACAGCAAGTTCATCTACGGCCGCCTGGTGAGTAGTTTTCCGCTGCCTCCCCGGTTCCGCTTCCTTTGTGCATCGCATTCCTCGTCCTTTCACCCTTGCTAGCGCGGCCGCCGTCTATCTCTTCACGATAGGCTTTTGCTCGTCTTCACCCTCCCCCCCTCTTTTTCTCCGTCATCCCTTCTTCTTGTTTAATGTCATCTTCGTTTTCCAAACTTTCGCTCTCTCGTTTGCTAACCGCCGACCGCCGTCCGCCGTCCGCCGTCCGCCCAGCCTCTCCTCCACAGCGTCATCTTCTTCATCGAGATGGCCATCGTCGCGCGCCTCACCGCCCGCTTCAATGCCTACTATGAAGAGCGGCCCCGTAAGTCGTGCATCCAGGATGGCGGGGGTTGTGTGCGCCTGTCCTGTCCTCGTACTGACCATCGCTTCCCCCCCCAGTGCTTACCATGATGGTCACCAATGCCGTCCTCGGCGGCATCGCCGACACCGTCGCCCAGACGATCACGTCCGTGCGCGAGCGCGCCCTCCGCAAGGGCTTCGAGGGGAAGGACGACGACGAGAGCAGCATCAGCATGGCCGACCGCGGCGCCAGCAGCAAGGACGACGGCGGCTTCGACATTGAGGTCCACGAGCTCGCGGTCCCCAGCGCGAGCCCCGGCACGAGCCCCAGCGCCAGCCACAACGGCCGCAGCCGCTCCAGCAGCCCCCTTGACCGCCCCCTTGACCGCGAGCTCGCCCTCCCCGCGTCCAAGATGCTGCCGCCCGCCTTTGACTTTGAGCGCCTGACGCGCTTCATGGCCTACGGCTTCTGCATGGCGCCCATCCAGTACAAGTGGTTCAAGCTGCTGGCGCGCACGTTCCCCATCACCAAGACCGGCGGCGCCCTCGGGCCCACCCTGAAGCGCACCGCCATGGACCAGCTCGTCTTTGCGCCGCTCGGCATCGCCTGGTTCTTCACCGTCATGACCGTCGCCGACGGCGGTGACCGCCGCGCCGTCCAGACCAAGCTGCGCGACATGTTTGTGCCCACGCTCAAGGCCAACTTTGTCATCTGGCCGGCCGTGCAGATCGTCAACTTCCGCCTCATGCCCGTGCAGTACCAGCTGGTGAGCTGCCCCCCCTGCGTCTTCTTCTTTCGCGGCCGCCTGCTAACCACCGACCGCAGCCCTTTGTCTCCAGCGTCGGCATCGCCTGGACGGCGTACCTGTCGCTGACCAACGCGGCCGAGGACGCCCAGCAGGCCCGCGCGCCCTTGCCCGACGGCCCGCGGATCCGTCTGGAGTAGGCACGACGACGGCTGGTGGTCTTTCTCTTTTCCTCTTTTTCATCTCGCTCCAACGGCGGCGAGCTATACACTGAGCATTTACATCGGCATCTACATCGGTTCACCTGTTTGTCTTTCTGGCTGGCACGGTGGCTCGGGCGGGCACAGACTGCCCTTTTGCAGTCTTTGGCTTATTTTTTTGGTACAGGCGCAATCTTGGGTCATGGCAGGCGTTGGGACTACTTTTTCTTTGCACTGCCGGGTTATTCACACTTTCACTCATTGTATCGGAAATCACTGGGCATTGGCGGGTTTCGTCTTGTATTCTCCCTCTTTCTCTCTCTCTCTGTGAAACTTAGACATCCTTTGCAGGCACATCCTCCCCGAACACGGTATAGGCACTCCTTTCTGTACGCAACACGGATGTATTTGTCAATCAAGTCTTCGTGTCATCTGTTTTAGGCAAAATGGCCGTCGTCGCTGCAGCGCCGCAGCGGATGAAACTCAATGAGGTGGTCTCAACCGAGCTTCAGCCGCAAAGGGATCCTCGACCCGGTGGGATACGTTGTGGAAATGCCATGCTCTACCCGCACCCCGACGTTCGCACGAACATGCCACGATGGTGTCAATACGGCGGATGCACCTCGTCGCTGCCGCGCTGGCCGCAGCAGCATCCACGCCGACGCATGCCTGCTCGCTGGCGGGGAGCAATGCTCCCGTAGCGTACCCCGAATGCGCCCGCCGCAGTCGGCCGCTGCTCCTTGACGGGCCGCACAGCTGCGTCGACGCCGTCTGCGTCTACGTCGACAAGGCCTACCGGGGCGGCCTGGTGGCCGCTACGACGCGCGACAACGCCGCGCGCTTGGCAGCCAGCACCATCGCGGCCCCCGTCTACGAGCGGGCCGTCGCCGACCCCGCGCCCTTCTACGAGGCCGTAATTGCAGGCAAGGGCGTCGGCCTCGTCGCCAACGCGTCCATCCGCAAAGGCGACTACGTCATGGTGCACACGCCGACGCTGCTCGTGCACCTCAAGACGCACGCCACGCTGCCGGCAACCCTGCGGGACGGGCTCTACGCCGCCGCCGTGCAGCGGCTGCCGGCAGAGGCGCGGCGCGTCTTCCACAGGCAGCTGATGGGCCGCGACGTCTACGACAAGGTCGAGACAAACTGCTTCCGCCTCTTCCTCGACAGCCGCGTCGACAGCACCGGCCACCTGGGCTGCTTCCCGCCCGGCGCACGGCTGAACCACGACTGCCGGCCAAAGTGAGTCTGCACCGGTTGCACAGGAACAGGAAGAGGAGGGAACGGCGCACCCCAGTCTGCCTAACCCCCGGCCGCTTAGTCTTCAGTACCACATCACCAACCTGACCCAGTCCATCGTCGCCGTGCGCTCCATTCCCCCCGGCGAGGAGCTGACCATCAGCTACATCGACGCCGTGCTGCCGCGCGCCGCGCGCCAGGCCCGCCTCCGCGACTGGGGCTTCCAGTGCTCGTGCCGGCTGTGCCGGCTCAGCGCTGCCGCGTCCGCCGCCGCCGACCGCCGCATCCGCGCGCTCATCGACCTCACGCGCACGCTCGACCAGCCCGACGCCAGCCGCGCCGCGGCCACGCTGCACACGGGCGCGCGCCTCGTCCAGATGTACGAGGACGAGCACCTCGACATCTACCTGGGCCACGCCCTGACGCGCGCCGCGCTCAACTGCGCGCTGTTTGGCGACGCCGCCTGCGCCGTGCGGTATGCGCGGCGCGCCGTCGCGGAGCTGGCCATCGGCTTTGGGCCGGCGACGCCGGACATTGCGACGATGGAGCGGCTCGCGGCCGACCCGACCAAGCACTGGGCGTGGCAGCTGCGGGTCAAGGAGGGGGGATGAGAGGTGGACGGTACTGGCTGTCTTTTTCTTTTGTCTCTGTTGTCTTTCGTTAGCCAGTGTCAATAGTCCTTTTGGTTGAGAGATCGATGTGTTGCACTATGCTCGTGATTGCGGTGTTCCATCGAAAAACCATATGAAAGAAAGTGAAATATACTGAAACCTCCGCTGAAGAGTCCTGTTCAACGGCGCAAATAACATCGCCCGTCTTCACCAGACGTCCAGCGCCCTATTCGAACCATCGCGGGGCATCCGTCTCGCCTGCGCGGAACGCCCGAATGACGTCGCCCCCCGCTCTTGCCCGCTCACAAAACTTCCTAACTGGGCAGGTTCTGTGCCGCTTAACACATTTAGCCTATTGTCGCTGTAGTCGCAGCAGCTGCGGAGGTCCCGTGCAGCTCCAAGCAGCCTTTTTCTCTGCTCGTGCGCCTCCTCCCACATCGCGCCCCGACATCACCACACCCGCCTCGACTCGCGCGCGCCGGCTACAGAGCACCTCCCGCTGCAATGGCCGCCGTCCCCATCGTTCACAGCCTCCGCCCCGTCTACCCAGACGACGCCGTTGCGGCGCAGACGGCCCGGTGGACGCAGCTGCTGGCGACGTTCCGTGAGCGCTATGGCGACGACGCCGACTTTGTGGCGCGCAGCCCGGGCCGCGTCAACGTGATTGGCGAGCACATCGACTACTCGCTGTACAGCGTGCTGCCCATGGCCATCACGGGCGACTGCATCATCGCCGTCAAGGCGGTGGCCGACCCGGTCGGGGGCAGCGGCAGCAGCAGCGCCGGCTCCGGTGCGCCGACCTTCCGCGTCGACATCAGCAACGTCCTCGCCGACAAGTTCCCCGCGCACGCCTTCGACATCCCCTGCGACGCCGTGCCCATCGACGCCAGCGTGCACGAGTGGACCAACTACTTCAAGTCCGGCCTCAAGGGCGCCGTCAGCCTCCTGCGCCGGAAGCACGGCGCCGCGTTCCGCCCCCGCAGCCTGCAGGTCGTCATGGACGGCAGCGTGCCCGTCGGCGGCGGCCTGAGCTCCAGCGCCGCCTTCACCAGCGCCAGCGCGCTCGCCGTCATGTACGCCAACGGCGAGGCCGCCATCGACAAGACCGAGCTGACCGAGCTCGCCATCGTCAGCGAGCGCAACGTCGGCGTCAACTCGGGCGGCATGGACCAGGCGGCGTCCGTCTTCGCCGAGGCCGGCGCCGCGCTGTTTGTGAGCTTTGCGCCCCGGCTGACCGCGCGCCCCGTCTTCTTCCCCAAGACGACGCGCCCCGAGCTGTGCTTTTTGATTGCCCAGTCCTTCGTGACGGCGGACAAGTACGTCACCGGCCCCGTCCACTACAACCTGCGCGTCGTCGAGTGCACGCTGGCCGCCGCGTACCTCAACGCCGTGCTCAACCCCCCCGGCACGCGCCTGCCGGCCGACAACGGCCCGCTGGGCATCAGCCTGCGCGGCTTCCACGAGACGTACTTTGCGCTGCGGGAGGCGGCGGCCGCCGCCGCCGCCGGAGGGGGTGCACCGCCGGTCCCCCGGACCGAAAAGGAGCAGCTCGCGGAGCTGCTGGTGCTCGTGGACCGCACCCTGGCCGAGCGGGACGGCTACACGCGCGAGCAGGTCGCCGCCGTGCTCGGCGTCTCGGTGGCCGAGCTCAACAAGGAGTACATGGCGCAGTTTCCCGTGCGCACCGAGCGCTTCAAGCTGCGGCAGCGCGCGCGGCACGTCTTCGGCGAGGCCCTGCGCGTGCTCGACTTTATGGAGCTGCTCGCCGACGACAGCCGCCACCCCGCGGCCACCACCACCACCGCCGCCGCCGAGGCCGCCCAGCACGACACCACGGCGTACAACCAGGCGCTCGGCGACCTGATGAATGCGACGCAGGACTCGTGCCGCGACCTCTACGAGTGCAGCTGCCCCGAGCTCGACGAGCTGTGCCGCATCGCGCGCGGTGCGGGCAGCTACGGCAGCCGCCTGACGGGTGCCGGCTGGGGCGGGTGCAGCGTGCACCTGGTGCCTGTGGACAGGGTGGCGGCCATCCGGCAGGCGTGGGAGACGGAGTACTACGCCAAGCGGGACCTGACGCCAGAGCAGCGGGCGGCGGCCGTGATCGTCAGCCGGCCGGGCAGCGGCAGCGCGGTGTACGTGCAGGCCGCGGACGGCCTGTAGGAGCCTGTAGAATACCAAAATCGATATGTGCTCTTTCTGTAATGTCAAAAAAGTTAAATGGGCGTTTTCTTTTTTTCCTTATTTTATCTCGCTTGAATTCTGTTTATGTTATTTGGACCCGACATGTGGCCTGTCCAGCAGCGCAGAGGCCTGGACAGAGCCTTCGTCTAGAACATGGCACCTATGCCGGTTCTGGCACGGCTGGCTGCGATGCCGCCGGCGCTGTCACCACATTGCTCCCTGCTGCCTGCTGCCGCAGCCTCTGCCGGTTCACGTTCCGGATCTTGCGGTGCTTCTTCACCTGCACCCGCCGGTACTTTGTGTACAGCGCCAGCACGTCGCGCAGGACGATAAACAGGGCGCCGCCGGCCAGGCTGCGGCCCCATTTTTGCTGCAGCAGTCCCACGGGCCGGGCCCCCGCCGATTTTGTGGCGAAAAAGGCCGCCTCGCCTGCATAGACCGCATCCGCCACCACCCACGACCGCGGCAGCGCCAGGTACAGCAGGTCGCCAATGTGGCCGGCAATGCTGGGCAGCAGCAGCTGCGTGGCCGTGGCGGCCACGATGTCTGAAAACGGCACGGCAATTCCGTCGTTGACGACGCGGTTGTCGGCTGGGGGGGGCGGTGCGTGCCCATCTGCACCGCCACCTGCACCCCCGTCCGGCCGGGCTCGTCGGATGTCTGGCGGCGGCAGTGCTGCGTCGTCAGCGTCGGCGGCGTCGTCGTCAAACGGCGCGTTTCGGTGGCCGGCCAGCGCGGGAAAGACGTCGTCCTGCCCGAACTGGTGCGCGCCAAACTCGTCGTCCTCGTCGTCTTCGCCCCCCTCCTGCGCATTCCGTGCGCCTCGCCCATCGTCGTTCGCCGGCACATCCTCGACGGCAATCTCCAGCTGGATCTCAACCTGCTGACCGTTGCGGAACACGGCGGCTGCGCCGTCAATGTTGTCGAAGACGACGTCGTTGTCGTTGCGCAGCAAGTTGGCAACCGCGTTGGCGACGTTGCGGAGGGCGGCGCCGATGCCCCCAAGGGCGGGGGGCGCGTCGGCGGCAGCGGCGGCAGCGGCGGCCCCGTCGGCGCCTTGGCCTGCTGCCGGTGCCGCTGCCTCTGCAGCGTCCGGCAGTGGAGCCTGCAGCTGGTTCTCAGGCAGCTCCCCAGCGGGCCGTCCCCGCAGCGCGTGGTTGAGGCGCTTCTCCGACGCGCCAAACAGGTTGTGATAGGTCATGTTGTAGGCAATGTTGATGTACGGCAGGGCGACCAAGACCCACGCCGGCGACGGGGGCCAGGCCGGCGCCTTTCTGCGGGAGACGAGCGAGGCGCCATACTGTCGCTGTTGTTAGCAAACGGCGCGCAGCCATGTATTTCTTCTCCTCTCCAACGCGTCGAGTCGTGTCGGGGTCCGGTCTTACCACAAAGGACGGCGGCAGGGCCAGCACGCAGGCGAGGCTGGGCAACAGACGCTGCAGCAGCAGCCCCGGGGCGACCAAGTTCAGCAAAAAGAGCTTGAGGATCATGGTCATGCCCTCGGTCCACTCGTGCGGGTAGACGATGCGGCCGCCCAGGCCGCCGAACGCGACCCCCCGGCGCTGCCGCAGCGCCTGCATGGCACGGTCGATGCCGAGCCACTGCACGGTCTTGGCGTAGCCGGCAAACGACATCATGGCGCGGAAGCCGTAGAAGCACGAGCCGGCCATGCCCATGCTGGTCACGGTGCTCAGCAGGACCATGGGCGTGACGGCGCGGTACGCACGGCGGTAGGCGTCGCTCAAGGCGAGCACGGGGTCGTAGGGTTCGGTGGTGCGGATGCGGCCGTTGCAGGCGGGACACCGGATCTTCTTGGCGCCGCCGCTTCTGTTGAGCAGGCCGCCACCGCCGGCGGCATTGTTTCCGCCGCCGGCGCCCTGGCCAGACTCCTCGGTCTCGGCAATCCACTGGAGCAGGCAGTCCTCGTGGGCGTCGAGGGTGCAGGGGCAGGGGGTGACCCAGACGGCGCCGGGTGTCTCGTCGGCGGTGAGGAGGCAGATGAAGCAGGAGCGCGTGTCGTCCTCTTTGGGGGGGTGGGCCGGGGCCGCAGCGGGCACTGGCGACGCACTGCGGGACCCGCGGGAGGCGCTCATGGCGGGCGGTTGCTGGGCGTCGAGGTTGAGGTGAGGTCGGGTCGAGGTCAGGTCGAGGTGAGGTCGAGGTCAGATCGAGGTCAGATGAGACGTGGTTCAGCGATGTCGCCGGGAAGAGATGGTCATGCCGCTCGTGCCGGCAGCTGGAGGCGGCGGATGCCGTATGTGTATTGCGAGTGTTGCTGCGCCGTCGGAGGGCGGCCGTTTGCAGAGCGCTGTAGCTTCCGCCGACTGCTGTGGAGTGGGCGGGACGGGTGGCTCGAGTGGCGATGCGATGATCGCTGATCGCTGATCGCTCTCCGTTTCCGCTTAGCAGCCTCGGGCCAGCTTGCACGTGCTGTGGACGACGCCTTGCGGCGGCCTGGCTGCAGAACCGCCCGGCTCCACTTTTCCGCACCTGCCAACCCCTCCATTGCTCCTGCTGGGTTCTGTGGGTTCTGTGGGTTCTGTGGGTTCTGGGTTCTGTGGGCTTCGATCGCGGCCTTGGGCCGACTCTGGGCTTTCCTCGACACGGCCGTCCTCGCCCCCCTTCATCTCCTCTTCACAGCTTCCCACCCTCGCCCTCACGCCGCCTCACCTCGCTTCACCCCGCTGCACCCCGCTGCACCCACCTGTCTCACCCATCCACCATGGTAAGCAAAACAAATCGCCCCCCCCTGCCTCGCGCCGGGGCCTCTGCTAATGCGTCCGCGGCGGTCCGCCCGAACAGTCTCTCTCGTCAAAACAGCGCCTGGCGCTGGCCATTTGCGATTTCCTGTCCACGTCCACGGCCGACGGCACCATCTCGGCCGACGAGCGCGACTCCATCGATGTCGCCGTCACCTGCATTGGCGAGTCGTTCAAGGTCGACCCCGCCGACAAGGCGGCCGTGGCCGAGGCGGTCGGCGACCAGAACCTGCTGAAGATCTACAGCGTGTACGAGAAGCTGCGCGCGGCCAAGCCGGCTGCCGCCGCCGCCGCCGCCGCCACGGCCTCGTCCTCCGCCTCTGCCTCTGCCCCTGCCTCTGCCCCCGCCGCTGAGCCGTCCGCCGCCGCCAAGAAGGACGCCGACGCCCTCAAGAGCAAAGGCAACGCCGCCATGGCCCAGAAGGACTACCCGACGGCCATCGACTTCTACACCAAGGCGCTGGCGCTCTACCCCGGCAACGCCATCTACCTGTCGAACCGCGCCGCCGCGCACAGCGCCGCCAAGGACCACACGAGCGCGCGCGCCGACGCCGAGGCCGCCGTGGCGCTGGACCCGCACTACACCAAGGCTTGGAGCCGGCTCGGGCTGGCCAAGTTTGCGCTGGGCGACGCCAAGGGCGCCATGGACGCCTACCAGAAGGGCATCGAGTACGAGGGCAACGGCGGCAGCGACGCCATGAAGAAGGGCTACGAGACGGCCAAGCGGCGCGCCGACGAGCTCGCGGCCGACGACGTCGTCGCCTCGCGGGACGGCGGCGGCGCCTCGTCTCCCGGCGCCGGTGCCGGCGGCATGCCTGGCCTGGGCGATCTGGCCGGCATGTTTGGTCGCGGCGGCGGTGCTGGCGGTGCCGACGGCGGCGCCGGCGGAGGCGGCATGCCCGACTTCAGCTCCATCATGAGCAACCCCATGTTTGCGTCCATGGCCCAGAACCTGATGAACAACCCGGACCTCATGTCCAACCTGATGGGCAACCCGCGCCTGCGGGAGCTGGCCAACCAGTTTGGCGGCGGCGGCGGCGGCAGCGGTGGTGGCGGTGGTATGCCCGACCTGTCGGCGCTGATGTCGGACCCGAACATTGCAGACATGTAAGTGACGACGAGCGGTCCCCGAGGAGAATGGACACCTCACCAACCCCCCTCGTCCCCTAAAATCTTCGGGGTTCCCTGTGATCATGGCAGATACTAACAGGCTAGGGCCCGCTCAATGATGGGCGGCAGTGGCCGGGGAGCCCCGGGCGGCAGCAATCCCCAGTAGGCTGCGATGCGCGGAGGGCGTGGAGGGTGAAGGGTAGAGGCTGCGGGGTCTGGTGTTTGCCTGCTCGTGGGTTCCTTTGTTGCTTTATGCATCGACTTAAAATGCAATGCTTTGTTTCTGGCTCGAACTTGTGTTGTCCTGACCATCACGTTGTCCCTCCCCGAGGACGACGTCTGCTCCCATGCGTTGAACTGTGAAAAGAATCTATCCGGATATGCCGCGTTCTGCGTGGTGCTTCGATGGCACGAAACCCGCCAGCCGGCAGGATGCGGACCACCGCCGCACGCTGCAGCTGCATACAAACTGTCTGTCCGTCAGCACGGGACGTAGTCGCCCGTCGTCCTGCCCTACGCCATTCGCCTTTCCCTTCCGCCGCTTCCTGTCGTGCCCGCTTGCCAGCCTGCGTCCCAGCCAATCAGGCCGTCTGGCAGCGGCACAGCATCCTCCATTTAGCTCGTCCTGGCGTTTCTCCCACCCTCCACCAGCCACCTTCAAAGCCCAAAGTAGGCCGGCCGCTCGGCCACTCAGCTGCTAGCACCACACCACCCTGCACGGCCGGCTTGCAGCACGCATGCAGCGCGGCCGCTCCCTCGTGCTTTTCTCGCGCATCCCCCGTTACGCACCCCTGCCCGACAACAGAACGATGACGAAACCGACAGCTGCCCAATGCGGTCCGACTTCGCGGAGGGGGGATATAGAAGATTCTCTTCTCCTTAGCAGAAACTAGGAGCCAGGTTTTCTGCGCGCGACCCAGGACTAGGACGTCTTATCGTTGTGCATGGTCACCCCCCCCCCCCCCCCCCCCCAGCCATCCACCATCCCTCCCTCCTCGAGATGGATGGCACACGCAATCAACTTCGTGCTAGGCCGCACTCTACGGAAGCATTAGTACGCCGTGCGTTGCGGGCGGCCAGGCCGGCACTCTGCGGCCACAGCCAGCCAGCCTCGCTTCGATAAACAGTAAAAAGCCTCTCCGTACCCCCCCTCCCCCCCCCTCCTTCCCCCATCCCGCGTAGCTTGTGTATCACTCTGCGACACCTGTGCGGTCCCATGGTCATGTCTGGCATCATCGCCGCTCCCGGTTGACACCCAGCTCCCGCCCGTACGCCCGCCACATCCCCTCTGCCTGCATCGGTGCTCCAGCGCCTCTTGCTCCCCGCGATGTCCTGCACAATCACCCCCCACCCCGACCTCTACGGCGTCGGCATCCGTGTCGGCTTCTACCTGCTGTGGTTCGCCGTGCTGCTCGCGTCGTGGGTTGCGCCGCGCGCAACGGCGCAGGTGCGCAACGTGCTGCTGCTCTACATCCTCGCAGCCTTCCTCGCCCTCGTCATCCTCGTCGCCCGCAACACCACGCTGGCCGCCGTCGAGATCTACGTCGTGCTGCTGCTCGTCTACTCCACCTACTACGCCTACCTGCCGCTCTACCTCTGGCGCCTCGTCACCGGCTGCAGCCCCTTCTGGGACCCGTCCCGCTGGCCGCGCGTGCCCGCCGGCCGCGCCTGGAGCCTCCTCAACATCCTGACGCAGCTCGGCATCACCGTCTTCCAGCTGTGGTTCTGGATCACCGGCATCGGCGCCACGCCCGAGGCGGCCAAGGCGGCGTCGTCGGCCTGCAACAACGAGCGCGGCTTCTTCTTCGCCTCCGTGCCCCTGACGAACCAGCTCTTCATCGCCCTCAACGTCACCGTCAGCATTGTGCTGCTGCTCGGCCGCGTGCTGGAGCTCTGCTTCGGGGCCCAGATCCTGCGCAATCCGAAATGGCTGCGCCGCAAGATCAAGAAGGCGAGGAAGCGAGGAATCAGGTGAGCCACCCTCCAACCCAGCACGACCCCGGGCGAATCCCTTCTCATCGTCGGGGAAACAACCAAGCCTTCCCTAACCGCTCCATTTCCTAACCACTCGGTGCACAGTGACGAGCGCCGCGTGTGGCTCCAGTTCCTGCACGGCGTCTTCCGCATCGCCGTCGCCAGCCTGCTCATCGTCGCCGTCGAGCTGACCATCCAGTGGAACCGCCTGGACGCCAACGGCACCATCAACGATCTGTCCACGGCCGCCCAGCTCATCCCCATGATCGTCGCCGCAGGCCTCGTCGTGCGCATCGTCTGGATTGCATTCACGGGGGGCGACGACGGCGACAGCGACAGCGACGATGGGTCCGAGGTTGTCCTCGAAGAGCGGTACGTGCGCGAGGTGAAGGAGACGGGACGAGTGTGAGCGGTCTGGCCGACAAGAACTGGCGAGGCCCGGCTATCAGCGTTGCCAGGGCAGGTGTCGGCTCTTTCCATACTGGGCACAACCGTAAGGAGGGGTCCATAATAATACCTGGCAGCTGCCCAGTTGTTGGAAAAGCTGAGGAAGGCGCGAGGCAACGTCATCGGGCCATCATCGATCGCGTGGGGAGGAGCGAGAAAATGTGGGGCGACCAGGATCAACAGATCAACAACATCACACATGTCAGTCGAGATTTGGACCACTCACGACAAGCAAGGGCAAATACAGGAGTTTGCAAGGCCTCAGATGGCGGCCTCTTTTTTTGGTTCATAGTGTTGGAGCATTCATCGGACGCCATGAAGCGGTACGACTTGATTTCCGTCAAGTACCAAAACCGATGTTTGTAAAAGAAATCAGAATGAATATTTTCTTTAGATTTATGAAAAAGATAAAAAAAAAAATAAAAATAATAATAATACAGCAAATATAAACTTGATATTTAAATCTACGAGTCACATCCTCTCATACAAGATAGATAGTTTGCTACTTTCTCCAAAACAACCTCATGTTCGTCTCCGCCTTTTTTTCTCCTACCACTCTTCCTCTTCAAGTAGCCATGCTGATTGCTTGTGAACCTTCTATATTTTATTCATGCTTTCCACAGAATGTCTTGATGCCTGTCTGCCTTGCCATAACCAGTGTGCTTAGCCAATGACCTGTCCAATGCTGGAAGTCGACCTGCTTCTCCCCTCTAGAATGGGCCAAACGCCGTATGTGCATAATCAAGAAGACCGAAAAAAGGAAAACTCCGGCACCCCAAAAAGCTTCTAACAGAATCACCGTGCGCCATACACACCCTCGCATCTACGACCACTCCTTCTTCTTCTTCAGCCACCGGATGGTGTCCAACCCCGTCTGCAGCTTCATGCCGATGCGCGCGTCCAGCACAAAGGCCTCCCACTTGGCTACCTTGTCCAGGAACGCCTGGCTCTCGTCGACCTTCTTCCGGCGGAATGCATCGACGGCCTCCTTTCCCCCTGCCGCCGGGTAACACGCAGGATCGCACGCCAGCATCCAGCAGATGGTGGCCGCCTCGTAGTGTGCGGAGGGAAGCACGTAGTCGTCCTTGGTCGGTCCTTTGAAGACAGCCCTGGAAAGACGTTAGCCATCTTGTGTCGCACAATGACACTCGCCCCCCCCCAATACATCTCTGGGTGGCGCATTCGACTTACCGATCGTGGATGAAAATCTCCTTGTCTAGCACCTCTTGCGCCTCAGCCAGCTTGCCCAGCGACCGCAGCAGGCTCGCACGGCACAGGCTGCCAATGGCGGCCTCATCGGGCGCCGCCGCAAAAGCCTTGACCACCTGCGCGCCAGCCGTGCACCGCTCCCACGCCAAGTATGGCAGAGCCTCCTCAAGCAGCTCCGGCGACAGCCGCCGGCTTCCGTTCCAGAGGTACGCCATCTCCAGCGCCGGGCTCACACCCACGGCGTCCGCGAGGTCGATGCCGTGGTGCTTGGCGCGCTCCTCCCACCGCGACAGCTTGCGGATCACGAACAAGTCAAAGGGCATCTGCCGCGCCATGAACTTTTTCTTGCCCGCCATCGTGGGGGCCTTGCGGAGGTGCTCTTCGGCCGCCTTCTTGTGCCGTGCAGCCTCGGCCACCGTGGCTACCCGCTCCGCCTCTTTCGCCGGGTTGGCGGCCAGGGCCTGGGCGCGGTGGAAGGCTGTCCGGTACAGCTCGATCTCCGCGCAGCCCACGTTGTAGTAGTACAGCGCATGCGACCAGTTGTTGAGCGTGACGCACGTCAGAAACGAGTCCCGCATCAGCTCCCAGTCCATGGTGCACATGGCCACAATGGCCAGCTCGAACTTGGTGATGGCTGTGATCTGCCGCATGTTGGCGGTCTTCGCGCCGATAAGTATTTGCATGGCCTCCTTGGTGCGCCGGTTTATCGACAGCAGCCGCGCCTCCTCCAGCACCCACAGCAGGCTGTTTGGGTACAGCGTGCGCATGTGCGCTAGCAGGGTCTCGCACCGCGCTTTCGGGTAACCGACAACCTCACCGGGTTCCGCGAGCTCCGCAATATCGGCATCCACCGGGAGAATGTCAGAGTATGCAATGAGGCTGTTGTAGTAGGCGAGCAGGACGAGACCGGCCATGCCGCCGTTGACGTTGGGGAACTTGGTGCTCTGCCACAGCATGCGCACGCCGCGCTCGCGGTCGCCTTTGAAGCCCACTATGGACAGCAGGCGCGAGAAGGCCGGCGGCACCATGGAGATGATCAACAGCAGCAGCCCAAAGCACATGTTGGCGCCCGAGTGCACGAAAATGTCGACCGGGTTGGTGAGGGTGTCGAGGCTCCGACGGCGTGCGTGCCCGTTCAGGGCGGGACTCTTTTCGGAGAGGGAGTGGGCGGTTGCTGACCTGACCGAAGCTGGCGCCCTGCTCTCCTTCAACGGCTTCTCGCTCGGGGTTTCGCCTAGATCGACGGTGCTTGTTGCAGCACTGCTGGCCGTGGCGGATTTTGTTCCGTTTGTGCTCTTCCCGTTCGGTCCATGGATCGACAATTTAGCGGCGGCGGCCGTCGTTGCCGCCACCGCAGCAGCATCCTCGGCAGTGGCCTCGGCCTCCAGATCGGCAAACTCGGCGTCGTCATATGCACCGGGCATCGGATCGCCCGTGAAGGAGAGGCGCTTCGAGAACCCTGGCCGCGTGGCGGCACCAGTCTCGCCGCGGAGGTAGGCCTCTTCGGACTCAATGATGGCATTGAGCGACACAAAGGCCCTGCGCAGCTTGTAGAAGCCCTTGATGGCCTCCGCAAGGCTCTCGTGCAGCTCGGCAACAACTGCCAGCATGATCTGTGCCTCGGCGTGCACCAGCGCAAACTCGCTGCCCGCTGGATAGATCTCCGTGGCCACACTGGCTGGCGAGGCAGGCGTGGCAGTCGCCCGTCCACCACCAAACCAACCACCACCGCCGCCGCCGCCGCCGCCGCCCCCACCGCTGCTTGCAGCGTGTTGTGCCTTTTTCATTTCGTCCCAGGCCCGCACCTCGCACTCGACCAGGCGGTCATTGGCTTCGGCCATAAACTCCTTCTCGAAGCCAAGCACCGAGCGCATAAACGTGGCGAGGCCCAGGCCCAACAGGTGGAAAGCGGAGCTGGGCTTGCGGTCGCGCAGGCGCGCCTCGGCGCCCTCAATGTCGTCGTTCAAGAGGAGGGAGGTGGACGCCATGGCGTCCTGCATGTCGGCGATTTCCCGGGCAACGGGGGGCAGTGGCGTGGAGGCCCGAGGTTGGTGCTGCTGCTGCTGCTGCTGCTCGCTGACTACCGAAATGGCAGTTGTCGAGGTCGATGCCGACGCAGCCGGGCTGGGCTCGTGGCTCGCCCTGCCCGTCGACGATGGGGTCGAGCTGCCCCGGAGCCATGTCCGGAGAGACGACATCCGCACCGTTTCGAGAGGGGTTCGCTTGCAGCGGACAATTCAAACGAGGCGTCAGTGGCTGTGAGCTCGCATACGAATGGTCCTAAAAGCTATCAAGGGAGGGGGGGGGGGGGGAGGGGGAGTATCGGAAGACGGGCAAAACCCGTGAAAAAGAAATGCGTCTGCCTAGCCAATGCACAAGCCCCATGCAACAGCAGGTAAAATGCCAGTTAAATATGCCAATGCAGTAAAAAGGAATCCCAGAGAGAAGAAGGAAAGAAGACAGAAAAGGGGAGAACGGCGAGAGAGGAGAGAAAGAAGAGGACAGGACAAGGTTGACTCGAAGACGAAAGACGTCGAGGCCAAAAGGCTCGTAAGCACCGGCTGAATAATGAGCGGCTTGCGAGGGCTACGGACCTAAGGCGGGGCTGACCTTGGCTGGCGTGGCAGTGAGATCCAGGGCAGGAACGGGACTGGACGGCACCTGCAGAAGTCCCTGAAGCAACCGTCCAGCTACGACATACACGGACTTGCCGCTCTCCGATGCTCTTTCCCCATTTGGACATCGACACGCATGGGGCAGCAACGGCCGGCCGCGACGGTAGGGCGGCCATGGATTGCGCCTTCCGTTTCTCCACGGATGCTCTTTCCTGTCTCTGGTCTCCGTTCCTTCCCTTCTCGGGGCTCGCCTCTCGCCCCTCGCCATTTCGGCCTTTTTTCTCTCTCCTGGGATCTGGGAAGGGCGTTAATGGCTCCTTCTACACTGGGGGACTGCGTTTGCCCCCCCACTAACCCGCTGCCGTTAGCGGGCTGGCCTGGCCACCATTTCGTGAGAGAAAGAAAAGAAGCTTCCCCGCTGCCGGTTCTTTGGCGACCGTTTGGCGGCCGTGCTGTTCCCGAATGGTCCCAGAAGCGGCGGAAGGCGTCGCGTTCGTTGATGCAGGAACGACCCGGTGCTCTTTCCAGGACGCCGACCGAAAGCAGCAGCCATGACAAAGCAAGGAAATCCCCACCCGGGGACACCGGAGGAAGGTGCGGACGAAACCTGTTTCCTCCAACGCCGACTAGCCCCGGCGCGGCCCTTTGTGTGCTCTCGTTTGCTGCTGACAAGTGCATTGTGGCCGAGAGTTCCGGACTAGACTCGGACGACGGCGTGCAGCCCGGACGCTGCGCCGGCTGAACGAGCGGAAGCGGTCGGGGCGGCATATTACAAGGCAAAGGCAGCTGTATTCCACTGCTGGCACGGCTGCAGTGTTTCGTAGCGACTCTTCTGCACCATGTGCGTGGTAAGGACAGGGCGCGGCGGACAAGCAGCAACGCTGTGGCAAGAGTCAAGGGAGAGTGATGCGATAATAATGAGAGTCTTTTAAAATAAGCAGCAAGGACGGACAGTCGCTCAAAAAGAGGCAAACCTGGAACTCGGAGCTGTTCTCTTGGTTTGCTGCTGCGGCCAAGCACGTAGACGTAGGCCCCACAAAACAAACAGCTGCTGGATCCAAAGGCGGTGAGCGGCGGCTATTTGCCCGCCCTGGCCATTCATTCCATTCCGTCAACGCTGTTCTGCCTGGCTGCCGATTCGCCTGTTGCGCACCCCGTGACAACCAACGAACGACGTCTCCTTGAAGTTGCAACATCCCACGACGACACGAGCTTCCAGCAACGCACCCCTGATCAGTGCACCAGTGCACCCCCATTGACGACCCCCCTTGACCGCCTTCGACACGCGCACGACACCCCCTCCCCCCCCTCTCACAATGGCATCATCGTCAAGTACCAGCAAGCCCGACGACAAGGTCGCTGCGCCGTCCGCGGCTGACCAGAAGCCCGACCAGGCGGCGCAGAAGGCGGTGACGCTGGGCGAGGACGACGAGTTTGAGGACTTTCCTGTGGACGGTAGGTGGCCACTCCCAACCGCGGCAGAACGCTGCCAACGCAGGAACGGCGCAATCACCCCAGTTTCCTTTTTCCTTCTTCATCCTCCTCCTACCCTCGCTTCTCCGCCCTTCTTCTTTCCTTCACACCACCCTGGCCCCAACCACCCCGTGGCTGTTACTAACTCGCCTAGACTGGGGCGCAGACGAGACTGAGGCGGCCGGCGACGGCGCGACCAAGCACCTGTGGGACGAGTCGTGGGACGACGACGACACAAGCGACGACTTTTCCGCGCAGCTCAAGTTAGTGGACCTCCGCCCTGGCAGTCCTTGCTTGCTTCCCCGTCGTTTCTCCCGCCGCTAACCAATTGCAGGGAGGAGATCAAAAAGGTCGAGGCTGCCAAGAGACGGTAGACGGGCGCGTGCCTCGGAACCGGGCATCGGGGTGTACAGCATGAGGAAACGAGGGCTAGGACACCGGGGGTTTTCACTGAATCTCGAAGTCGGACCCGACTTGTGCTAGGGGCAAGAAAAAGCACAGCTAGTATCGCGCTGAAAGCGCCTTGTAGGAAGATTCTCATGCCTACGTTCTGCTTGTTGTTTTGCATCAGAAGTGCCAGCGCGCAAGCAGTGCAGCCTGTGTGAGAGCGGGACATCATAGCTCGCTTCTTCACCAAACATCAATTTGCAAAGTTTTTATAACGAGGTTCCTATGCTTCAGTTGCTAAGTCTACCGTGAATTGCCAAAGCATTCCCTTCTGCGGCGCACCGTCTCTTGTTCGTGGCTTGTTCCGCTCTGCCGTCCCTCACCGGCCCGTCTTTTTCAAGCAGACGGCTTGGTGCTCAGAGCAGCCACGCCCGGCAGCACCTTGCCCTCCAGCAGCTCCAGGCTCGCGCCGCCACCCGTCGACACGTGGCTCAGCTTGTCCGCCGCACCAAAGTCGGACGCGGCAGTCGCCGTGTCGCCGCCACCCACAACCACCAGCTTGCCGGCTGCGACCGCCTTGACCGCGGCGTCCAGCATGGACTTGGTGCCGGTGGCAAAGTTGGGCCACTCGAACACGCCTGCGGGACCGTTCCACACAATGGTCTCGCTCTCGGCAATCGCCTTGTTGAAGATCTTGAGGCTCTCGGGGCCGCAGTCGAGGCCCATCCAGCCGTCGGGGATGCCCTCCTTGTCGGTGGCCGCGCCGACGCTGGCGGTCTCTGCAAACTTGTCGGCGGTGACAAAGTCGACGGGCAGGAGGATCTCGACGTTGTTCTTCTTGGCGGCCTCGAGGATGTTCTTGACCTCCTTGGCGCCCTCGCTGTCAAACAAAGAGTTGCCAATGGCCATGTCGTCCAGGACCTTCTTGAAGGTGAACGCCATGCCGCCACCGATGATGATGGTGTCCACGCGCGGCAGCAGGTTGTTGATGAGCTTGATCTTGTCCTCGACCTTGGCGCCGCCGAGGATGGCGAGGAAGGGCTTCTTGGGGTTGTCGAGCACCTTGGCAAAGTACTCCAGCTCCAGCTGCATGAGGAAGCCGGCGGCTTTCTCGGGGACGTCGACACCGACCATGGAAGAGTGGGCGCGATGGGCGGTGCCGAAGGCATCATCTGCCGGAGGGGGCTGAGGTTAGCAGCTGGACGGGAAGAAGGAAAGCAGAAAGAAAGGAAGAAAGAGAGAGAGAGAGCGGTGGCAGGTGGGCACGCAATGGAAATTGAACGTACTGATGTAGACATCGGCAAGGCTGGTCAGGCCCTTGCGGAACGCCGCGACCTCCTCTGGGGTGGCGCTCTTCACAACGACACCCTTCTTCTTGACCTTGCCCTCCTCCTCGATGTGGAAGCGGACGTTCTCCAGCAGGATGACGGTGCCGTCGGGGGCGTCGTTGACAATGGCCTCGACCTCGGGGCCGACGCAGTCAGGAGCAAAGGTCACGGGGCGGCCCAGCAGCTTCTCCAGCACAGGGACGACGACCTTGAGGCTGTACTCGGGCTTCGCCACGCCGTCCGGGCGGCCGAGGTGCGACGCCAGGATGACCTTCTTGGCTCCCTTGTCCAGGGCATACTTGATCGTCTTGATGGCGCCCTCGATGCGCTGGGTGCTCTCGATCTTGCCGTCCTTGACGGGCACGTTGAAGTCGACGCGGATGAAGACGCGCTTGCCCTCGAGGTGGGCGTCGGTGATGAAGAGCTTGCTAGTGAGCGACGACATGGTGGGCGGCGTTGTAGGAGTGCGTTGACTGGGTTGACTGGGTTGACTGGGTTGTCGTTGACTGAGTTGTCGTTGACTGCGTTGGACGAGGAATTGGCAGTGCTGGTGATGCGGATGGCGTCGGCAAGAAGAAAGGTTGCGGACAGCAGGAGACAAACAGGGCAAAAGGCGTAGAGTCAGTCGATAGGAAGAGAACGGGTGGGCCAATTGTGCTCTCATGCAGTGCTCGTGGCAACCAAGCAAAAACCACGCGATCTTTCTCCCGCGAAAAAAAGACGCAGAAGCTCCCCAGCTATTTCTCGTACGCAGCCGAACGGGAGAGGGGCAGCCCAGCCGGGGAGGACTGGCGGGGTTGGCGGTACTTGGCGAAGAGGGAGCTTAGGCTAGTGTACTATCTGGATCTGCCTCGGAGTACTGCAGATCTGTTAGTGGCAGAACAGACGGCTGCTGGCCAGCTTGTATCCTCGCTGAATTATGTTTTGTGACGTTATGGCCCCACTTATCCTCGAGAGCTTTACTGGCTCTCCATCGTTCCTGCCTGTTCTGTTCAGCCCGAGTCAACAACTCTCGCCGGCCATTCTAGGATCTGCTCTGTGAATGTTGTCTCATGCCGCTTGGTTGTCAACCTCTCCTGGCTCGGATTCTGCGTGCGCGGCGGCCTGTTGCGGTCCCGCGGTGTGCCTTGTCTCCACAGTTATGCAGACACCTGTCCGTCGTTTGCCTGCTGGTTCCGAGGACTGCGGGACTGTAGCCGAGCTTGCAACCGAGCGGGACGGAATAATATAGACGGTAAGTTGGTGTTTCCCATAATGAGCTTCATAAGCGGAGAGGCAGAGAGACGGAGCCCAGCAGAGACGAGTCGCTTCTAGAATGAGATCACGGTTTGACTAGCGTTGACTTTGAGAAACATATAAACAGACAGAAGGGACAGGAAGAGAAGGAAAAGAAACGGCTATAGATCGTCGTGGCTATCCAAGATTCTATTGAACAAAGCCCATTGGAATGGGTAGAAACGTCCAAAACGCCACCGAAACTAGATCCGCCGCTCATTATTGACCCGGGCACCGCGATCAATCAGCATCAAAATTAGAAGCTCCAACGCAATACCGTCCTCCTTGCCCAAGTCGACTTCACCGCGACTCATGCTATCCAAACACCTTAGCGCGTAGTCAAGCGGCGTAAAGCGCTTTCTACCTGACCTACCTGATACATGAACATTCGGTTCCTTGCAAAGGATGCACATGGCGGCCTTAATGTGACCATACTTGATGGCCTTTAACAGCGGTGTTTCGCCATAGTCGTCCCTGGATTCTATGTCGGCCCCTCTGTCGAGCAACACCGTGATGGCATCCGTGTGGTTGAATTGAGCGGCATTCGACAGGGGTGTTTGTCCGGAGTGGTCCTTGGATTCTATGTCGGCCCCTTTGTCGAGCAACGCCGTGATGGCATCCGTGCGGTTGAATTGAGTGGCATTCGACAGGGGTGTTTGTCCGGAGTGGTCCTTGGATTCTATGTCGGCCCCTTTGTCGAGCAACGCCGTGATGGCATCCGTGCTGTTGAATTGAGCGGCATTCGACAGGGGTGTTTGTCCGGAGCGGTCCCTGGATTCTATGTCGGCCCCTCTATGGAGCAACGCCGTGATGGCATCCGTGCTGTTGAATTGAGCGGCATTCGACAGGGGTGTTTGTCCGGAGCGGTCCCTGGATTCTATGTCGGCCCCTCTGTCGAGCAGGAGAAGAAGGGCAGACGCGATACCATACTCCGCAGCCACTGACAGAGCTGTGGCGCCCCGGGCGTCGCTTATCTCAATGCCAGTACCCTTTTCCAGTATATAGTTGATGCTATTCGTGTCTCCCTCCTGGGCTGCGTGGAACAGGTCTGTCTTGAATGTGGTGCTGTAAAAGACGCTGGGATTGTGTAACGTGGGGTATGCCACGGACGGCATCATAGCAACAGGCTTTTTTAATGGCATCTTAGGTGGTATTGCGAGGGCCTTCGATGGCCACGCAGCTTCGTCGTCGTTTTGAAAGTATAGCTCGCTTACACCAAGACCTGTGCTGTTGCCATCGTGTGTATTATCCAGTAAAAAAGTCTTCTGGATATCCCGTACGTATATATCTGCCTCCAAATCTGCCATGATGCGGAAGGACACGGCCATCAAAGAGCGTAGATGTTCGGCGATATGCAATTCTGTGGCCTCCATCGTCTCTGTGAGTGGCTGTCCCGGCAGGGCCACATTCTCGATTGAGGCCGTCTCAAATTGCGAAGACTGGACATTGTTGTAGTAGATGTTGTTGTCGTCGTCATCGTTGTGCACAACTCTGCTCTTCGGCTCTTGAGTTCCTTGACCCTCGCCAAATTGCGTGCCAGACTGGCCAGGAGACGAGCACAGTGCGCACGTGAAACTGGAACTCTCATTCCTGGGCCAATCTTCGTCAATGTGGAGGGCCTGCACCCAGCGTTCAGAATTGTGTTCGAACGCCATGTGATCGCGCCACATCTGGACCGTCTCAAATGCTGGACGGGATTCAGAACAGTCCCGAGAGAGGCAGACATACGGCTGAAGGGCTTGGAAGATGGGGGCGCTGCATAATACGGACCAAAATGTTAAACCAGAGACATTTAGTGGGCATAGACAAGGCAGGGACAGTGGGACACTTACTACCACTTTTTAGCCCAATTGACTTTGCTTCCCCCATCAATCTCGATAAGAGGGCGGCCTATCAGCCGCGTGAACAATAAGAAAGCCCTGTACTCTTCGACGGATGTGAGTTTGGCTGAAGGTGGTTGCCCTCGGTGTTTTGTTCTGGCTGTCGTAGGGCTATTGTGGGCAGCCGTAAGCGCCGTCATCGGTTGAGATTGTACGTTTTCCAAAAGCCAGGCCATGGCAGGATCGAGCTGTGACACCCAGTCCCGGACACGGCGACGATTTTCTGGGCTACCGCTGGTGGCATCCACGTAATCACTGTTGCGTCCAATCTCCCCCCAGCGCGTTTGCAACTGTTCCATCCTTTTCCAAGAGGGAACGAGAAATCCTACGCGGGATGCATCGTACTTTAGTGTTGCGTATCGGTCAGCCATTGAGTCAACAAGCTGTTGAATGGTACTCTCCCGCAGATTCGGGAAGAGGCGAGAAACCGTAGAATAGGCTATGTCTTCATAGAGACTCAGGTCAATAATATCTGGCTTCCGCGCTGCAAAGCTCCGGGCAGATGCTGTCGTTGACGTCGGTTCCGCCGATCGGACGGGTAGTCCGAGGGTGTTGAGACGAATTATGGTGTCCTCGATCTGCGACAGACGCTCGGCAAATATGGGGACTTGTGGCCCGGCGCTGGGGAAGTCTGCCGGTTCACCCGTCGGGGCACCAGGGTGGTTATCTGTTTCGTGGGGCGGTGAAGCTTTGCTGACTGATCGCTATTAGCCAGCTGGTAGACTGGTCGTCTATGTCGAGAGATGAACTTACGGAGAAATAGATTTTTTCGCAACAGGTCCAGGATACGGATGTGCATGTCCAGGAGGACCGAGTCTGATTGCAGTCGATGGTCTAGGCATGTGGCAAGGACACCAAAGACATCCATGTACGACACCCAGGCTTCGAAGCGGCGCTCGTAGTCACGCGTGAGGTACAAAACTTTCTCAAAGGAACCATTCAAGGCTTTCAAGTTCTTGAGACATCTGCCGAAGGACTTGCGGCACTCGATCGCCATCCACTGTATGGGATTGTTCTTGTCCATTTCAGCAAGCTCGGCATCGCACCGCTGCTGTTGTAGTAGTATCCAAACGGCCCGCAAAGCCGGAAGGACGAGTGATTTGACTGTAAAGGGGCGATGGCTTGACCAGGAAGGCCGCCATACAGAGGACGAGGGACGACAAGGACGTGAGCGTTGGCATTCGGCTGGACACAGGCCACGCCTTCTGCCGGAGGCCTGCGATGTTCCCTCTGACGAGGCGGGGATTTCAGGTGACGAAGAAGGGGCAGACAGGAATGCCAGACGGCGGCAATGGAGATATATTGGCAGGGTGGAAGACTTGGATGGATTTATCTGCTGTTCTGTAGGATGTACGGAGTAGAAGGGAAAAGGGACAAGGCTTGTCCGCGGCGGTAAGGCAGTATTGCTGGTGACCCGACGTTTGTGACAACGCATTTGGTGTTGAGCCCCGCTCCGTCGAAGTGGGGCAATGCGGGGCTGCTCGGGCAGAGCCGCACTCAATAGTGAACCCCCACTTTTGCGCAACAGCCTTCTTTTGACTGTCCGCTCCAGTTTCGCAGTGGTTTCTCTTTTTGCTTGCGGATGCGTGTCTTGTGTGACTCTGAAGAGTGTTTTGTTCTTCCCTCGATTGATCCACACTCCTTTTTGTTCTGTCCTCTGTCGCCTGCTTGTTGTTCGCATCCCGTATCACCGCACACGTCTGGGCGGCTGGCATTTCGGCTCACCGTTTCGTCCCACAATACCTTCTAAGAGACAATGGCTTCTGTGTCGACCACCCCATCATATCACCCCCCCGACCCGCGCTTCTACTGGGACCACCTGAAACGCCTTCGCAGCCTCCAGGGCCGTCTCGCGAACCAATCTCGGCCCGTCCCTGAAGATACACACGACGTTGACCTTGCTCTTGTCGAGCTCGAGACGGCGATGGGTCCGTTTGATCTCAACTTTCGGCACATCATGCGCCGGCGCGACCTCGATGGCCTAATACAAAAACACCGTTTCAGCACAAATATGGAGACACATCTGACCCGTCTTTGCCTGCTTCTCGAAGAGGCAGTAAACACCAGCCACACCAGCTTCTTGGAAACCGAGACCACTATGGATCCCGTGGCCGAGGCCAATCGCAGCCTGCGGAAGCTGAATGTGCTGATCGAGATACTGGGGCAGACGAGCTCGAATTTCGAGGTTGTTTCCCGGTCGGGCGAGAGACTCTTTACATTTGAGTCATGCCGCGAGGCCAACAGAGCAGCACGTGTGACCAAGGACTTCAACGACTACTTTGACAGCCTCGCACCAGAAAAGAGTATTGCGATACCTGAAATAGATGAGGAGATACTGCGTGACACAGCAAGAAACATCAGCTACCACAGGGGTCTCTCGGCCAAACTTAAGAAGCTGCCAACTCTTCTGAACACGCTGAAAGGGTCCGAGTGCAAATGTGCGCGGCCGCACGACATCCTTCTGCCACTGTCCCCTGTCACAGTTGAAGGGCCTATGCCAGGAGGAGCAACACTGATGCCATTACCAATCAAAGGCAAGCTGAACCTGCTCACCTCGGTCCACAATCCATCGAACCCATCGACATGGCACAACTTCGACTTGTCCGTCCACACATTGGCTCCCGAGTAAGCCCAATTGTTTTTTCGTGTAAACTGCCGGACATGGCTGATTTTTCTGACACTTTGGCACTGGATTTAGCCCCTTAAGTGAAAAACCGTTGAGTGAAGAGCCGTCGAGTGAAGAGCCGTCGAGCGAAAAGCCGTTGGGCGAAAAGCCGTTGAGTGAAAAGCCGTTGAGCGAAACGCCGTCGAGCGAAAAGCCGTCGAGCGAAAAGCCGTCGAGCGAAAAGCCGTTGAGTGAAAAGCCATTGACTACAACGTTATTTTGTGCAGAGATCCGTGACAGGATCGTTGAACCGGAAATCGGGGTTCTCAGCGTCGTAACGGGTGACGACAATGGCCCGTATATGATCAAGTTCTCGGACACAACTTGTGGACAGGCAGCAGAACAGATGACATACGAAGGAACGAGCCTGAAAAAACGTCTCGAGGATCATATGTTTGCAAGGTCTCCGCCTATCGGGTTCCGGCGTCGGCTATACAAAGATGCCGAAAAATGGCGACTGTGCAGCCAGCTCGTATCTGCTGTCACAGTCTCAATTGGCTCTGGGCAGCTGCCGAAATGCTGGAACGCCGGGGACATCTACTTCATACCTCTGGCAGAGCTGGGATGCACAGCCCAGTGTGAGCTGCCTTGTGTTCTGTCCGTCCTTGAAGAGGACGTTAAGATGGATATCCTTGCGGACAAAGACATCAAGTTCCCTCGAGACACTGAAATTCTGGACTACATATTCCCCGCACTGGCCAAGCTGCTCTTTGAGATTGGCACCGGACAGTGTCGTTCTGACATCGAATGCTACGCTGACGACAACATTCACTATTTGAGGAACAGGGATAACGTCGACAACATCTCTCTCGACACTGCTATAGTTACTGCAGCCAGGCAGTGCATGCTATCTCTCCCCTACCTTCAAGCCGTCGAGATCTGTCGGAGCTTCCGAAAGCGTCTCACGAGAGCCCGGCGTATCCTACAATACGGGCGCATCATACCCCAGCACGAGACCGATCTGGTGCTGCTCATAGCGAGGGCATTTGTATGCAGAGAGATCACCAAGTTGATGGAAGAGGCTAAGAAGCGGCCTGCACCGGACCAAGAAGAGGAGGCAGAAGATGTACGGTCTGTGGCCCGCGCAAGCCAAGAGGATCTTGAATCCAAGTGCGGATCTTGCCGGTTGGTGCAGCAGTCTATGAGCATAGCCTCGGGACTGAACGGCTCAAAAAGGCAGCAGCATGCGCATCCCACAGACGAGACTGCAGCCCGGAACCCGGGTGCAGAATCTGCGGGATCGGTTAATGTTGTATCAGGCAACGCGCAGTATGTGGCTTCTCGCTTCCCTTGACTCTCCCGCTTCTTCTGGTGTGTTGATACGACGGACTGACACCCCCTCCGCACCCCGGAAGTAGGCAAGCGCTGTGCTCTAGAAAGTTCTTCGACAGCATCGACGGTTTTCGAGATTCACTAAACAAATACCACGGCCACATCGCCACTCAACAAGTTCGCATTGCCATCTTGGACACTGGAATCGACCCTGGCTATACAAGCGTGAATGACGGCCTGTCCAGAGGCAGCCTGTCTCCGAAAAGGTGCAAAGACTTTACCGGCACAGGGACTGGCAAGTCCCCGCTCGACGCTGTTCATGATGACGACGGGCACGGGTCAAAAGTGGCTGACCTGCTGATGCGGGTCGTGCCCGACGCTGAGATCTACATTGCGAAAGTCATGAAGACGGGGATCGTTCAAGATGAAGAGGTGAAGTTCATAGCCAAAGTATGTTCGCAGCCCCCCCTTCCCCAAGAGCCCTGTGCTGGGCAGAGTGAAACATGGACACTAGTTTCTTGCTTTCCGTTACTGATCAATGCTTTCTTCCCTTTCTCTTAACCCACAGGCAATCGAGCACGCGGTCGACAAGGATGGCTGGAATGTCGACATTGTCATCATGTCCTTTGGCATAGACAAGCCTCCGGAGGACGGGTCTGAGAGAAGTAACGAGCTGCTTTCCCTGCGCAAGAGGATAAAAAAGTGCCTGGACGACAATCATCAAAAGATGTTTTTTGCTGCGGCTGGAAACAACGGCAACAACACGCCGAGATGCTTCCCGGCCGACTGCGAATCACCCAGCGTGATCTGCATATATGCGAGCGACGGCAACGGAACAAAGATGCCAATCAACCCGCCCGCCAATCAAGTAACAGATGACAACTTCATGACGCTGGGAAAGGACATTGAGTTCAAGCGGAAATCCCACGGCCCGATCACAACGTCGGGCTCATCCTGGTCCGTGCCAATAGCGGCCGGCATCGCCGCTCACATCCTTGCCCTCGCCGACAAGATGGCCGGCCCCGAAAACCTGCGGGAGGGCAACGCCATGAAGAAAATGTTCCGACGTATGTCACAGAAGGATGGAGAGTTTAGATACATCGCCCCATGGACAAGGCTTTTCAAAGCTGGCTGGGAGACAGATACAAAGGCACGCCTAGCCATTGAGGATGCGATCAACAAGAGCACAGGTTGATTACTAGTCTCTAAGTTAGAAGAGGAGATTAGTACAGTGGGGTACCAGATGAAACACTAATTTTTTCAAAATACATAAATCGCACACACCCTTTTCATTTCACTTTTACACTATAACGACGCTCATAATAAATCTATAAAAATTACGTACGTATACTTTAATAGTATTAAAATATATACATATTTTTTTTATTTTAAAATATTATAGTTTTAATAGTTATTTTTATAATATAAAATATTTTTTATTTTTTAAAAAGTAAAAATACTTATTACTTTTATTATTTTTATTATTAAATTAAATATAAATATTAAAAAATATTTAACGTTAAAATATTATTACTTAACCTTTTAATTAATAGTTTTAATTTATTTTATAATTTTAATATACTTTACCGTTATTATATACTTAAATAAAAACGTAATACTTAAAAATATTAAAAAATAAAGTTTTTACTTACTATTTTAATAATATACGTAAACTTTTATATATAAATATAAAATAAATATATTAAAAATGCCTCGTTTCTTAACTACCGATTAATATATAAAATATGTATTGAAGTAATTTTATACTTTTAGAAATTGGTTTTGCGTAAGTTACTTTTTTTAAAATAAAAGATGAAAAAAAAATTAGTGTTTCATCTGGTAAGACACTGTACCTAGAAGTCAACTTTTAGAGGATTCTTGTCGGCCTCACCAGGCCATTCCTCCAGATGCAACCATTCAATGCCACCCAATTGTATGCGACGGGCGCTGTCCTGCCTGTACGCCTTTACACTAGTCGTTTTCAAAGAGCTCTGGGGCAGCTTGCCTCCCAACGGTTGCGCACTTGTCCAAGAAGTGGCCAAGGCTACCCATTTCTGCACGAGTGAAAGCGCAGCAAAGCTGACCCCGCCGCTCAGACTGAGGCTGTGCCATACCCCCTCCCAAGCAACACATAGTTCTCCTTCACAAGTCTGTTGTTCTTGAAGTGTTCTTTAATTTTCTGCTTTGGGCATCTAGAGAAAGGAAAGAAAAAGCTCCATGATCCATGATGGCCTTCAGTTCGCCACCGACGTTTCATCTGTGCCCGAGCCTTAACATCCCTCCACCCGGCGAGGGCCACCTCGACCTCGGCACAGTCCTTATCCACCTTACCGCCAGCGGCATCGACCACCCTCGCAACGGTGGCAGGCCCCTCGTGGAGGTGCCGCGCGAGCTCATCTCCCCGAGGCTCAGCAAAAAAGACTACAGGGCCCGTAACAACGGAAGCGACGACGCCCTCTCCGACTACCCGTGGCACGTCACCGGGGGTTTCACGCGAACCATCAATGGCCTGCTTTCCCGAAACCGGGAGCAGTCGGGACCGACAAGCTTCGTTACGTCGAGAACCAACACTGATTCACTCTGGGACCCCAAGTATGGCGAGACGGTCGTCCATACCGACAACATTCTGAAGCGCTACTTCAACCCCACGCAGCAATACGTGGAAGACGTGCTCAAGAACGAGGACGGCAAGCCAGAGAAAGCCAGCCGCACGCAGCGGAATCCTCTGTACATCATCACGGGCCTGATGGTCGGCGTCAACCTCTATGTGACTGGAACCAGCGTAGGGTTAGCGGACCTCGCCCCCCGGCGCCCGTCCGATGTTGTGCTGGGGATCCAGCTGTGCAAGATATCATGGGAGAATAGCACACCCAAGACCGAAAACGTTGCAGGGGCGAGCCTCGAACTCGAAGACGATGTGGAAGCCAGGCAGGAGGACCTCACGGAGGGTCTGAAGGTGGAGCCGAACTTCTGCCCCGATGCAGAGAGCGGCAAGCTAGTTGTGGAGATAGCTGGCGAGGAACTTGGGGCGCCCGGCCATTCGCGTTGGGTTCTGCTATGATTTACAGAAATGTGGCACCCAACCTATCCAATGTTACTCCCGTGTCTCCCTCCGTGTTTGAGACTCGATGTTGTTGGCTGGTCCTGCTAGGTGTCGGTGTTTCTCGCCATGTGTCGTCGCGCGGTGTGTACTGTTTGCAAGGAGTCTCAGGATCCACGCCAGGACTCGGACAGGGGTGACTGGGAAAGGCAGAACTGGCATAGGAGCATCGCTCTCTGGCATCTCACAACAGTTGCTGGACGGAACCAGGAATCAAACCGCGAGAATGATAGAAAGGAGCCTCATGGTGAGGTCAAGAGAAGTAGAATCAGTAATATAACACCCTTTTCAGAAACAAAGGTGAACAGTAAATAAACCCGTCGACGACACGACAAAAGAATCTCGGCAGTTCCCTTCCGGCCCAGATGACCCACGTCCTTTGCCTATTAGCTGTGTCGACTGACAGTAGCAAACAACTCGGAAACCTAGAGGGCTAAAAGACCAATGTGCCAGCCCTCAAACTCGCATTGTAGAGAGAAAAAAAACAAAAGCAAAACAACTCCGGCTGCCCAGTACTCCGCCCAGTTTGGAAACCCTCTGGTTTTGTTCTATTTTCTTACGGCTTGCACGTGTGGCAAACAAGACGCTGGCCTGCCGGCCTACAGCAGAATCACGTCGTTAACGTGAAGCAGCTTCGTCCACCGCGGCAGCTTCCGGTCGCGTTCATACAAGAATCCGCAGTTGTTGCAAAGAGTCTATGCGGGTCAGTACATGTTCAAGCGCATGTTGGAAAAAAGGGTGAAGAATGAAGGGGGGGGGGGACTGCAGCAGTGTAAAGCTCACCCTTGGCCCATGTGGCCCGTCGCGAACGGCCCAGACGCTCGTGCCCCAGACTCGACAGTGCGAGCACCGCCACGACGTCCGCTCGCTGTCTGTGAGCGTGCCACCGCCGCCGCCGTATCCGCCGCTGCCGCCGGCATCCGGTGTGCCCCGGCCGCCAGGCGTGCCCGATCGTGCCAGCGGCGACAGGCTGCGGAACCGCCGCTTCTTCTTGGTCCGCTCGCCGCGGCCCATGCGCTCTTCTTCCTGCTCGACCAGCCCACCAAAACCGAACCCGACGGGCACGCCGCCAGACATGCCCGTGTTGCTGCTAAAGCGGGCTGTCTCGCGCCGCAGCCGCCGTAGCTGCCGCTCCCGGTCGCCCTCGCGCTTCTCAATCTCTTCCTTGGACAGAATCTCGACCTTGGGCTCCCACGAGTCGCCCAGTAGGTCCGGGTCGTAGCGCCAGCCCGCACCTGCTGCGGTCGCGGCAGCGGCACCTTCGGAACCCGACACGGCGACAGAGATGGCTGCGTCATTGGGGAAGTCGGAGGCCGTGATAAAGCCGCCAAAGCCGGCAACGAGCCCGCCTGACTCACAGGCCTCCTTTTTCAGGCGCAGGACTGCTTCGTATATGGCGTGCGTCATGGCAGGGACCCACTCGCCTGTTAGGCCCAGGTCGGCGCACGTCTGTTTCGCAAAGGCCTCGGCGGTGCCCGGTGGGTGCAGCAGCGACCACTCAAACTTGTCCGTGTAGAGGCGCGACGAGAGGTTGATGTTGAGGTTGACAATGCAGCGGTATGTGTCATCGGGGTTGTAGTCGTCCGACTCGGGATAAATGGCGGTCGCGACGGCCGTGACATTGTCGCTTTTGGCTGGCGCAGGAGCAGGTCCGGGAGTGCTGGTGCCCAGCTTCGAAGGTGTTCCGGCATGGGCCGCTCCGTTGCGCAACGGTATTTCTGCCTGACCCAAAGACGGCGGGTGCGGCGCCGGCGTTGCCGATTCTCGCTGTGCTGTCGATGGTGCTGCCGCCGCTGCGCCGGATGGCTGCGGATGCGAATGAAAAAGAGGATGTAGTGCGACGCCCGCGTACTCCTCGAGCTGTGTGCGGATCTGCTTGCTGATCTCGGCAGCCACCGTGCTGCGGATGGGGAGATCCAGGTCCTGTGTCAAGCCAATGGCAAACTGGTCTGTTGTGACGAGAGTCTCGTGCAGGTTCCAAAGGAACGTGTCTTTGAGCCTGTAGGGGACCGTCGCTTCGAGCTGCCGGTTCAGGGGGTTGGTCAGGTCGAACTGCGCGTTGTGCGCGGCGGGTGCGCCCGGGGTAGGGCCGATGGGCGGACCATAGGGCGCGAGGGGAATGTAGGAGGGGATCTCGACGTCGATGCGGATGGGAATGAGCGTTGACGGCAGACACGCCTGCGCGTAGTTTGCAAGGTCGGATCGTGGGATGCGGGTCTTACCCTGCCAGTCGCGCCACACGCCCTGAACCTCCACAGGGACATCCGTCTCCTTGCCAACGCGGTCGATTGCCTCGCCCGGCATGCCCGTGCCGCCGACGCCGGTGCCCGCTGCCCCAGCTCTCCCAACGCTGTCGTCTCGCCGCAGGTTGCGCAGACTCGAGGGCCGCCTCCGCACGTCGTCATCGTCATCGTCGTAGTCGTCGTACCCGTCTTCGGCGTAGTTGATGATCGTGGTTCCGCGCTTTGTCGTCTTGGGGGCCACAGGCGCGCTGGGGTTTACGGGCACGAGCATCGAGTTGTTGTAGGCGCGCAGGCGGGCCGCGTACGTCGACCAGAAGGCCAGCGGCGCTGCTGCCGCCGCCGACGACACCACCGACGCTGTGCCGGCCATCATTCAGATCCAGAGGGTGGCCTGAGGAGAGAAAGGCTATCGCATGCAAGGACGCGGAGGGGATGGTCGTTGCTGCGGCGCAATGTCGAGAGGAGGGGGGGAGTCGTTCTGGAGATGGGGTGCGAAACACAAGGAAGAGCTCGGCGGCGCGCTCGGGAGGACAATTGGACAGCGAAATAGGGCGCGGCTCATCAAGCAAAAGGGCGTGCCATGCACAAATGCAACGGTTCGGAATCGGAAGAGGCGCGCGGCTCAGCGCAGGCTGTCGATGCAGTGGTGCTTTCTTTTCCTCCCTAGAAAGCCACGCCAGCAACAAGCGAAAGCAGTCGCGTTGCGAAATTTTGGTTCTCGCGACGGGCCAGGCGGCCACCAGGCTAGGGCGGTCACATGACGGCAGCAGCTCGCGCGTCTCGCACGTGTATAGTCACGTGCATATCTGCAACGCTTCCCCAGAGCCGCTATGGAGCTAATGCAGGCCGTCGCGCCTTCCGTTTTGCATTAGTGTCGCGCCTCAGTGTCACGACCGACGCTGCCTCCTGACTCTCTGTCAATATGCTTACTGGGAAGGAGCGACCGCGACCTGTTGTGGTTCTGCGCAGCGCAACTTCCCCGGTCACGGCTACCAACTGCCCTAGGCAACAGCGACGGTGTGGCAAAGGAAGCAGCGGCCAGCCTCGCAGGTCCCGTAGTATTTTTACTTGCTTGCCTTGCGGGAATGGCCGTTTTGAGAAGGAGGCTGTCAGGCGACCGCGCAGGCGTGGCGGCTCGTGGCTGCCTCACCAGCCCAGCTCAAGTGACCGGTGTCTCATACAAGGAAACACTGTCAACAAGAACCGCCTGATTCACTCCAGAAATCTCCCTGTCATGCTCCTTTTCTTCGGCCCTGACGCTGTTGTTTTTGCGACGAGATCGAAACACTCCTCAAAAGGAAGAGACCCTCCTCCCCCCGTTCTCATTTTCACTCGAGACTGGTGATATCAAGCGTTCTCCTTTCAGCCCTTCTCAGACCGGAAAATCTCCCAGAAAAACAGAAAACAGCACCCTTCACGCAGCTTCTCGCGCGCTCGCCATGCCAACGCCAGGCGACAATGGCGAGAGCCATGCCGACGAGCAAACTCCACTGTTGGCCGGTGACGCCGTGTCTCCAGCGCCGGGACTGGGGCGCTCTATTGCTTGCGCCCTGTCTGAGCTGTTGCCATGGCACAACTCCAAGGCACACGGCAGCGCGGACAATGGTGCTCCGGACGGCGACACCCCCGAAGAAGCACAGCCCCATTCACAGGCGCCCTCGGCGTCGAGACCACTAGACACCGGGGGGACAGACGCGTCCAGCGGAGACGGCAACGGACACGGACATGGGACGGCTGATGAGGAGCCCCCAAAACTGCCGTCTGCAGCGAGCAGCTCTGATACCGGACTCCACTCGGAACCTTCGTGGGGTAGCCCTGCTGGCCTCGAACCGCGCACGGCCAACGACCAGAACGTGGTGATTTTCCGGCAAGCCGTGGGGATCGCCGTCGGTTCCATCGCAAGCGCTACCGACCCCGAAGCCGCAGGATCGTCGCTGGAGCAGAGACGTAGGCTGGCGACGGGCATCTACGGCCGCATCCTCCAGGAGAAACGGACCAAGACGCTGCAGTACACCGTGCTGAACGCGCTCATCAATACATGCCACGTGGTGGAGATCCTGGTAGGCGCTGCCTTGACGGGCTTGGGCCCCGGGTCGGCTGGCCACTCCACGGCAATCACCATGCTCGGCGCGACGAACACGGTGCTGGCCGGCTTGTTCGCGCTCCTGAAGGGGCAAGGCTTGCCAGGCCGCCTACACAAGGACGCCATTGAGTTCCGGCGCGTGCAGGACTGGATTGAGGAGACCGACGCGCTGCTGGTGTCTGGCGTCGTGGGCCGGAACCACAGCGAGGTCGGCGCGCTTGTGGAGACTGCATTCAAGAAGTACAACGCGGTTGTGGCGAGCGAGGAAAACAATAAACCGGACAGCTACGTTCGGCAGCGGCCCGAAGGGGAGCGGGGCAGCAACGGTGTGGGCGGGTATGAGAGCATTGGCGATCTGGCTGGGCCAAGACTGCAGTACAGGTCAGAGCTTCAACGGACGGGGAATTCCCTGGTGCATCTCGACGCTGCAGATTTGCACTAGACGTCGTTGAGAGAGGAATCAATAGCAGCCTTTGGACGTTTGTTTTGCACCTTTTGTCGTTTCTTTATGTCTGACACTATATTGCTCTTCACGCAGCATGCCGGCGACCATTGCCCCTCCTAGCCCTGCTTTCGCCTGCGTTGTATTTATTTCCTCTTCTCTTACCTACTTTGTTGTTTGCGTTATAAGACTGCGAGTTTCGACTGAGGGCGCCTGAGTCATTCGAGCACAGGGTCTCGATTTTAGGCCTGAACTGGCCATATCTATTTTCTGTCCATTTTAGTATCTTATAAGGCGAACCCGACTGTAGAAGCGCAGGACCCAACCAAGTGTTACAGTACAGCCTGGCAATGTAAAGCTATCAAAGTCCCACCTTGGCCAGTTTACGCCGTTTCTAGTTCTCCCAGTACATTTGCGGCGAACACCCAGTCCCCCGCCCCTAGTGATATTCCTGATGGATGGTTGTCGTCGCCCGGATGCCGTCCATCGACTTCGCGTTGAGTTCCGTGTGGCTGCCTGCGCCGATTGTTGTCTCGTTGCGGCCGCGCCGAGCCACGGACTCGCTGTAGACATGGATCGCTGGGGGCTTGCTGGCCATCTGTGCGGGTGGCAAGACATGCAAGGAAATTTCCCCGTCCGTGTCGGCGTATAGCGCGTCTGTGCTGTCGCCGACCTTTCGGTACTGGCCCGAGGGCGTGCTATTGGAGTTGGTCGAGCCACCCCACGTCTGGAGCGGGCCATCAGGCCCCGTGGGCTGCGTAGAGGACACGGCGATCGAGGACATGAGCCTGGGGAAGAAGCGGCTCACGAAGGGTCGCAGTGTTGGCAGGCACGCGGCGACGATGGCGACCGAGAGCTCCAGGTACGACCACATGGCGGCACTGATGTTGTCCCAGGTGGTGTCCTTGGACGTAGCGGCGGCGTCGAGCGTGGACAGGCGGACAATGGAGATGACGCAGGTGAAGAGGCCGAGGCAGAGGATGAAGGAGAGAATGATTTTTTGTCGGAGGGGGAGCTGCAGCTGGCGGATGGCGGGAACTGTACGGGCGAGATAGTCAGAAAAGGCAACAAGAAAGGGGGGGGGGGCGAACAGACTTACGAGGCATGATAAAAATATAAAAGTCGGTAATCATGTTGATGACAGCTGGCGAGAAAAAGGCGGGCACGAAGGCGATACAGTGTCCCTCGACGGTAGGGTCCCACAGTTTCTGGATGGGGAGGCACAGCATCGACAGGTAGGTGACGAGAGCAATGCCCCACGCAACGAGGAAAACGATGGCAATGGTGATGGCACGCTGGATCCAGAGGCCGACGAAGATGCGGCGGTACATGAGGACAATGGAGATCTTGACGAGCACGACGGCCGCGTTGTAGACGAGGATAGACGAGTAGAAGGCCTGGATACAAGGCGGCGACACTGTCAGCACATATACACTCTCAAAGGATGCAGGGAACCCTCCATGGGCATTGTTTCCAGGGCCTCAGCTGCGTCGATGCCGTGCTCACCTTTGTGTAAGGGACGAGGTCCGGTATTGTCCACACATGCCGACCCAAGCCAAAATGTTGTTCTGACTTTGTTAGAGGAAGAGAAGAACAACAAGGAACGGGGAGAAGCAAAAGCAAAGTCGGATTGGGACCGTTGACGCACCTAGCCCGATGGCTACGGCAGCTGCCACCGCCAGCACCTGTGCAACCGCCATTACCCAGTCATCTGGGCCAAAGGCACGCACAATCCATGCTCGCGTGATAACTCGCAGGGCCACCAATACGGACGTCACGGTGCAGCAGACAGATAGGATGGCAATGATCTCGGGCACTTTGGACTGGCCGTCGAGGGCGTGGTCAATGTCGGACATGCTTGTGGCGAGATGGGGACGCAGGAAGGGCAGGGAGGGTTGGCATTGGCGAGAGGCGACGACGATGCTAGACCGAAGCAGCGGTGGCGTCTGTGTCTGGGTCTCTATATGGTTCTGGGTGGCTGGATGCTGGCTGCTGGCGAGTGACTGGGGAGGATATGAGTGACGCTGATTCGACCTGACAGCACCACGCACGCCCTACCTATATATATCTTACATCAGTATCGTAGAGGCTTGGGCTGGAGCGTAGGGAGTCTGCGAAGGAGGAATGAAGGGACTGAAGCGGTGCTCTCGCTGCGTCTGATCGGCTTGCCTTTTCACTTTGTACGATCCACGCACCAAGCGCACGGATTGGAAAGCACCCTACACATTGAGCAGGTAGGATACAGTATCCATAGCTGGGGTAGAAAAGAGGGCCTTGGAGAAGGCCAACTGATAAAAGGGACGAGTCTGAAGGAATAGTCCACATGCAAATGTTTCTCTATCCCCTTTTGCTTTCTTTTGTGGGGATGCCTGAAAGCCGACAACAAAAGAGTCTCAACCAGGGGGTAGCAATACGACACCCGACCCTGTAGCACTGAAGAACAAGAAGGAAGTATTACCAAACTACCGCCCAAGACAGACGGCTGGCTAGAGTGCTCGTATGCGTAGAGCTGACTGCGTCTGGGGTGGATTATGCGGGGATGCGCAATGGGGCGCACGGGCATCTTGTGCCGTCTTGGATGGCAGTGACAGGATTTTCAAAGGATCATCTTGGGCGGGGAGTCGGGCTAAAACCACTGGGAAAATTCTAAAACCACTGGGGACTAAGCCTAATTAAGCACCGTATTGCACCGTATTAGTCACGTGTAGGCACGCCGTATTTAAACGGTACCGAAGGGCCCAGGATTTCAAGACGGTCTTTTAAACAAGGAGAAAACAACGTAAGGCCGTCTACCGTACACGGCCAGGCCACTATACACGACTGAATGCCTTCCCCTCTCACTCAAATAAGAACGCTGTGTAAAAGTATAGCTACGATCGGGGGCCTAAGAGTTAATAGATTTGAAAAGGTCCTTTCTTGAGGGGAAAATCGCGTTAGGTGGTGGCGCCAGCGGGATGATTTCGGTACCACTGAAAGAAGGGATTTCAGTAGTAGAAGGAGGTGTGTAGAGGAGTGACCGGTCACCGTCGGTGGTGTTTATTTTTGTAATTGGAAGGTTACGTTTTGTTGGCCGTAGCAATTAAAAATCTAGTGATGCTTCCAAAAATTCAGAGGGCCGGCTGGCCCAGGCTTACACGTTTTTAATACGGTGCCCAATTAGGCTTAGTTCCCAGTGGTTTTAGAATTTTCCCAGTGGTTTTAGCCCGACTCGGCGGGCGGGGAAGGCTGGGGAAGGTTAGTGGCAAGGTTGGATATCCTGCATGTCTTGCGTCAATGCGCATTGCTTTTTTTCTGTACGGAGTACGAGTAGGGCGCGTTTCTTTCTCTTCTCTACTATCGTTTTCGTTCAATAAAAACATGGAAAAGGGGGTCTAGCAGAATGAACCCTGTGTCCAATCCCGTCTTATTGTGTTTCTGTAGCGTATGAGACTAGCGTCTCTGCCATCGCCTTTGCCTCCATGTCTCTGATTACTCTTTATTCTCCATAGGAGGCACATGTACAGCGTGCATCCCTCTGACCGACGCTACTCCCCCCCCCCCCCCCCTTTTGTTTACTGCATGAACTTGTTGATCCCCAGGAGTATGTGCTCTCCGACTGGCCTTCGTACTCACCCGTTTGGCATACCAGGCCCCCATTTCTATCCCTATCTTGTCTTCTACAATGTATCTTGCTTCACTGCGAGACATTTTCAGTCCTAGCAGTAAATATTCTCTTCGCCTCCTCTCTTCTCCGGTAACATCTTGCCGTCCCTCCTCGGGACCGACCATCCCCCAGTCCCATTTTGGGAATGTTTTCTCTCTTCCAGTTCAGTGGTTTTATTTAGTAGCCAGTCATCCCTCCCCTTGCCGTTTTGCGTTTTGGTGCTCCGGCTCATCGGATGTGCACAGACACAGTAGTTCCAGGGCCGGCCCAGGCCCTTTCTTTTGGACGGCGCTCGAGCCTTCGCCCTGAAAACTCCGAAGTTCGTTTCCGTTTCTGGCAAGGGTACCCGTTTTTTGTATCCATCCTTTTTGCGCATGGAGTACTCCCTAGTCCAAGCGGCGAACCTTCTTTCGCGTTTGCAAGGGCGGATAGAACCTTGGTCTAGGAGAGGCTGGTGAGAGATTAAAGGGCTAGCCAGAGGAACAAACATCTCGGTTATTTTGCTCTCCTTTATCACATTGCAGACAACAGGTTGCTACGTTTGCATGACATGCAGGGACGAGCACGGTTCCGCAGGGGGCGGGACAGAATGGCAACCTGCAAAAGGGCCGATGTGACGTCGATGTGTTATGTTTTTGAGACTGTGGAGAAGGAGCGGCAAATGGCCCTTGCTTTCCCGGGTGTTGAGGAGACCACAGCTCCCATCTCGGTTCACGGATTGTTAACTGATAAAAGTATTAATAATACCCCGAGTCTTCTCCTGAAGCACAAAATTGCTGTTTCTTGTGTCAGACGCAACGAAATCTGACGACTCTGCATTAGAAATTGATGAGGAGATGAACGTCACGGGCCACTCCGCGCCAACGTCCGGGGAAGAAGGGCGATTTTGTACTCCTCCGTACACGTATCTCACAACCAATATCGCCGTAGCAGCCAATGCCGTAGGACGGAGATTTAAATGCCAGTCCAAAGAAAACCCCGTGCATAAAGTGGGAGGCCTTTATTATGCTTTTGAACTATTCTCAAATTGGTGTGTACTACCCAGTGATCCTTCTGGTCTCAACTCCACAAGAATGGACAAAGTACGAGGCCGCAGACCGGGGTAGTTTCTAGCTCTCAGACACGGACAGGCCATCTTTCTTCTCCCCCAGACTAATCATAGGGAGGAACTAGGCATGTCATAGAAGGAGGACGGTGGACGTGCTCTCCTACACAAAACCGGGCCGGATTTCTCTACTCCGAAGTTATTCAGGCCTGGATTACCACAATGGCATCCGGGCATGGGCAGCACCCCAGTCCACTGTCTGGATATACGAACATGAGACAACACCGAGCACTTCACTGACGGCTTTCTTTGGGGAGGTGGCTGGTTGAATCTGTGCAATTGGGCGCACCGGCGAGGGAGGGAAGAGTGTCGCCTATCCAGGAGGCGAGCTGCAGCGCCGAGAATGCCTGGAACAGCCACGTTGCCAGTAAGTCGCTTTTGAAGGCACCATTTTGGACATGATGTATCCAAAAGAAAAAGGTAAAAACCAAAGACAACAAGGCTGGCTACCTCCGTTTTTCCAGCCACAGCTACTGCTCAACGGCAACGTACTTGTCCGCATTGTGTAGCCATAGCCCACGTGAATACTCCGTACAGCGCAGTCTTCATTTTTGAAGGGCAGGTTAGAGATCTGGCCACGTTCTAGTATCGACCGGGACCATGTTGTTTTCCAGACATTGAAAACGATAGCATGCCATGCCGACCCTGTCCTGTGAGTCCCCCACTGTTCCGGCACAGGGCACAGGGCAGAGCGTGAGGCCAGCTTCCCCACACGCTTGAAGTACCTCAGGCGCCGTGCTGGCCAGGGCTCCCCCCTTTTGTCTGACTACATCGGATATCCCATCGGATACGCCACTAAGAGGTTAAACGTCTCACTCGCCGCCACTGTGACCGTAGACTTCAGGCCGCGTGCCCAACAACTACCGGGAACCTGCTCTCGTGCGGCGTGAACCCACCAGTATTGCCCGCCCGCTTGCGGGACGGGGCCGGCCAAGATGTGATAGTCGGCACCAAAGAGAGATAGCGAGTGGTTCGATTCTTGCTCTGCGTCTCCTATCCGGGAGTCTGTCTACTATCTTCACTGAATCTCCTTGAATTACCAATTGAGGAAACGAAGCTGGAGAGAGGGCCGGCGCTGTTTGGCAAAAGAGCAATTCCGCAGGCCTTTTTTCGTTGCTATAAACCGCGATGGTCTGACGCCAGGATTCTTGCAGCCGTTCCAGATACGGATGGAAGTTCACAGAAGCATGAGAGGAACGGTGAAAAATCTTCAATAACAAGATTCCCTTGGAGGAAAAGACGGGGTTTATCCGACCGCTCTAGATTCATTTTCTTTGCCATTTTCCCGCTCTCCTTTTGCCTTTTTAATTGCGTTAGAAACCGTGTAACTTTGGCGGGGGTAGTCTGTCTGAATTTTGTAGTAGGTCCTGAGGTCTCATGTGTATTGGGAGATTTTCTGGTTTCATTTATTTTCCCGCTTAGTTTCTTCCCGCTGCCGTTGACAGCATGTGACAGCTCGTGGCATCTGGCGTGGCTTGTGTGACGTCTTACTACGGTTGGAACTCCTCTGGGCTTGCGTGGTGGGACGTGAGGCTCGTGCCTGTGGCTTGCTTTCACGTGACGGAGAATCGGTTTCCCGATATCGCCCAAGGTGGAGACGGTCCAGTCTAGCGGCAGCCCCACACAAAATTCTTCTGGGCAAAACCCCCGAAAAATACGCACGGCGATTGGGCGAGAGGAGGGGAGGAGCAAAAAGAGGAGACGAAGGGGAAAAAAAAGAAAAGGCAAAGAATCACAAAATTGAGGGGGAACAGAAAAAGAGTCATACTTTCCCAATCTCGAAAAGACCCAAAGCACGCTCCGGCTCCCCGAATCCCCTTCTTGCTCGCCTGGGTCTGAGGCAAGGGATTGGCAAATCGCTCTGTTGCCGTTTATTTTTTATTTTTTATTTTTTATTCCATTTTACAGTTTTATTTCGTTCCTGCCTCGCATTCTCGACCTGCAACTCTCGGCCGCTCTTTCCTCATCTGCCGACTCTGGGCTTCCTTCCTCCGTTCTCTCCTTTGTCACGCCCTGTCACACCCTTGGGTTTCCCACTTGCCCTTTTGTCCTCTTGGCATCTTGGTCTTCGTGGCCTTTCTCCCCCTTTCGTCTCCGTTCTGCATTCTCGCCGCCTCCCCATTCTCGACCCAATCGACCACGACCACCGTCGCCGCCCACCACCACCTCCGCCTCCGACGCACGCGCCGTCCCCCGACACCGCCTCCTCCCTCCTCCCTCGGCCTTCTTCCTCCCCCCACCGTCAGTCGCCATGCTCCGCTCCGCAGCGGCCACACGGGCTGTTCGGAACGCCGTCGCCCGGGCGGCTCCGTTAAGACATGCCCGCTCCTTCACGGCACCAGCATCTGCGGCTGCTGTCGGTCCCAACAAGAAAGTCACGTCGGGTGCCCGCAGCCAGACCACGTCGGCCGCCGTGGCTGCCGGTGCCGCGCGCCCATTACCCAGCTCGAGCTTCAATGCCGAGAAGCGCCAGAATGTGCAGCCTCTCGTGGCGCGCCGCAAGACCACCATGGACGAGTCGTGAGTGCTGCCTGTGGTCGCGTTGTTGTGTTCGCTGGTTACGCTGTTCGTGTTGGCTGTCGCAGCATGTCTAACCCTGCTCTGTTCTCTCCAGGTTCATTGGCATGACGGGCGGCGAGATTTTCCATGAGATGATGCTGCGGCACGGTGTGAAGCATATCTGTGCGTAGAGACCATGCCCTTTATGCCCTGTGAACGTCGTGGCATATGCACGTACGTTCGACACCTGCGGCGCTAATTGCTGTGTGACTAACATTCCTGCAGTCGGCTACCCCGGCGGCGCCATTCTCCCCGTCTTCGACGCGATCTACAACTCAAAATACTTCGACTTCATTCTGCCCAAGCACGAGCAGGGCGCCGGCCACATGGCGGAGGGCTACGCCCGCGCGTCTGGCAAGCCCGGCGTCGTGGTCGTGACGTCCGGCCCCGGCGCTACCAATGTTATCACGCCCATTGCCGACGCCTATGCCGACGGCATTCCCATGGTTGTGTTCACCGGCCAGGTCACGACCTCGGCCATCGGCAGTGATGCCTTCCAGGAGGCCGACGTGATCGGCATCTCCCGTGCGTGCACAAAGTGGAACGTCATGGTGCGCAGCGTTGCCGAGCTGCCGCGGCGCATCAACGAGGCGTTTGAGATTGCTACCAGCGGTCGCCCCGGCCCCGTGCTTGTCGACCTGCCCAAGGACATAACGGCTGGCGTGCTGCGCCGTGCCATCCCGACCGAGTGCGACATCCCTTCGATGCCTAGTGCGGCGTCTCGTGCCATGCAAGCCCTCACCGAGAAGCAGCTGAGGCAGTCCATCACCCGCGTGGCCGACCTCATCAACAATGCCAAGCGGCCCGTCATCTACTCTGGCAACGGCGTCATCTGCTCCGAGGGCGGTGTTGCGCTCCTGCGCGAGCTGTCGGAGAAGGCATCCATCCCGGTGGCAACAACGCTGCAGGGCCTCGGCGCCTTTGACGAGCTGAACGAGCGGTCTCTGCACATGCTGGGCATGCACGGCACGGCCTACGCCAACATGGCCATGCAGACGGCGGATCTGATCATTGCCCTGGGTGCCCGGTTCGACGATCGTGTGACCCTGAACGTGTCCAAGTTTGCGCCTGCTGCCAAGGCAGCGGCTGCGGAGGGACGTGGTGGCATCGTGCATTTCGAGATCATGCCCAAGAACATCAACAAGGTGGTGCAAGCCACGGAGGCCATCGAGGGCGACGTGGGCAGCAACCTGGAACTCCTGCTGCCGCAGATCAAGACAAAGACCATGGAGGACCGCAAGGCATGGTACGAGGACATCAACAAGTGGAAGAAGAAGTGGCCGCTGGGCGCGTACGAGCACGGCGAGCGGTCGGGTATGATCAAGCCGCAGACTGTGATTGAGGAGCTGAGCAATCTCACTGCCAACCGCAAGGAGACGACACTGATCACGACGGGTGTCGGCCAGCACCAGATGTGGGCTGCCCAGCACTTCCGCTGGCGGCATCCTCGCACCCTGGTCACCTCGGGTGGCCTGGGCACCATGGGCTTTGGCTTGCCCGCAGCCATTGGTGCCAAGGTGGCGCGGCCGGACGCCCTCGTCATCGACATCGACGGTGACGCTTCCTTCAACATGACGCTGACGGAGCTGTCGACGGCGGCACAGTTCAACATTGGCGTCAAGGTGATCGTGCTGAACAACGAGGAACAGGGCATGGTCACGCAGTGGCAGAATCTGTTCTACGAGGACCGCTACTCACACACGCACCAGAAGAACCCCGACTTTATGAAGCTGGCGGACGCCATGGGCGTGAAGCACAAGCGCGTGTCGAAGCCGGCGGATGTCATCGACAGCCTCGAGTGGTTGATAAACACGGACGGCCCGGCGCTGCTGGAAGTGATGACGGACAAGAAGGTGCCTGTGCTGCCAATGGTGCCGGCAGGCTCTGGTCTGCACGAGTTTATCGCATTCGATGCTGGTAAGAGTTGTCCTTTGCCGCGTGATCCACACATACAAACAGTACGGGACAAGCCTGCTAACACTCGACAACAGAAACGGACAAGAAGCGGAGAGAGCTGATGCGTGAGCGCACCAGCGGTCTGCACGGTTAGGCGGCAACGGCGGGAAGAAGAAAACAAAAAGTCCTTCTGAATCAATCAGCGTTCTGTCCCAAAATTGTTCTAGTATTTGCATTCAATTTGCATTTTTTTTCTTCTTTTCTTTGTGGCTGCTGTCCCTTGGAACCTTTTTTTGCGTTTTGGCTTCTAAGCGGCGGCAGCCTGTGTGTTGTCTGGGGTCAACACGACACAAAACCGGGTCTGAAATCTATGTACTTTTTTGGAATGGGCTAGCATTATCAATGATTTGCGCTGCGCTTTCTTGACGATTCGATGAGTAGTGTGGTGAGGCCCTCCTTACGCTGTCGCAGGCGTATTCATTGTCGGCACTGTCTGGCATCTTCTCGAAGAGGGAAACGTTCTTCTCCAGCATAGCGTCGGTGTAGTGAAGCAAAAGACGAACAGACCCACCAGGATGAGGAACACGAAAGCGTTGACTTACAGTGTGGAAACCGATGTGCGACTGTAAGTTCTCTTGTGGTAAATAAGAGGACTCACAAACACGACGACATCGAATGCCGCGATCGACCATAGCCGGTCCACTCCGTTCAGAGACAGGGCCTCGTCAACACCCGTCGCTGGAATGGTTGGTGCCAAGCCAGCTGAGACCTCTTGCGAACAAAGCGATGGCCAGCGGAGAATAGTCGATGCAGGGCATCGACATGAACGGTATCGATGGGCGCCATTCTGTGGTCGCCATGTCGTGATAGTCACGTGCATCAACTTTGCAACAACCTCATGCAGTTGGAACAGAGTGGCTGAATTACTAAACCTTGACTTAAGGTTCTCAGATTCCTTCAAAAAGGGCTTCATTTTCCATTTGCTTGCGATGTGTTCTATGTTGCCATTCATCCCTCTTCAACTGACTTCTACCGACCTCTGACTCCCAGCAGATTAGCGACGACGCATATATTCCGTCACAGCAACTTCTTTCTTCAACGTGAAGCGCCAAGGGGGTTGGGACCGGGCTTTGAGAGCATCACCAGAGCTCACGGATTCTGTGCGGCTGAAGAAGCCGGGACTTGCATCAGGTCCAGCAGCCAAACCATGAACGCCGTCAAACAAGAGGTCCCCAACTCGGAGATGTCGTTCACGACAGGAGGACGGCCCGCGTGGGTAGAGAATGTTACCAGAAACAGGGCCAACTGTATCCTGTATCAGCTTCCCGAAGAGATCATTCTTCTGCTATTCGACCATGCCAACTACGGCACGAAACTCGTCATGCGGCAGACGTGCAACCTCTTCCTGCGCCTCTTTACGACGCACATGCCGCTCTACGACAACGCCAGTATCCCCCCCATCTTCAACGGTCGCCTCGCCATGCCGCTCTACCGCATGCCGCGAAGACAACGCATCACGCGCCAGTTCTTGGAGGCCGTGCGCCGCGGCGGTCGGGGCTACTGCGTAGAATGTCGAATCTTTCGCAGGCGAGACCAATTTCGCCCCAGGATGAAGGAGTTCAAGAAGCCGCTGTGGTGCTCTTGGTGCAAGAAAAACCACATGCGACTATGTTTTTCCCGAGAGATGCGCACTTTGGGTAACGCCGGACAACGAACATGTTTGGGCGTGGAGTACGGGATCAGCATGAGCCGCAATTTCGACGCGTTCAGAGCATGTACACAGAACACGCCCCAAGGCGAGGGCAGTCTCAAAGAACTTGCCAGCGCGGCACAAGTCCCACACGGTGCTGGCGGCGGCGAACCGCCGCCGCAGAGGATCGAGCCGCAAATCGGGAACCTGGGTTTCCCGTTGATACGTTACACCTACCTGCTGCCCCTTGCGCGGCATTGCCAGGATGCGTCTCAACAGCCTCAGCAGCCCATAACCAAACAGTGGCTGGCAGACGCCCTGCGCCGTGCTGTACAGAAGGCACCCGGCTTTCCAATGTGTCCGCACTTGCTGCCCGGCGACGCAAGGCTTCTCCTGCCTTTTGAGCCAGATCAGTGTGCCTGCTTTGACAACACAGACGAAGCAAGATTCTGGAAAGACTCCCCCCTGGGAAAGTACCACAGCCACAGCTGTAGCAATGGATCCAAGGTGGAGCGGAAACGTGCAAACTGCTGTCGCTGCAACAACAACAACGGCTGTGGCAGGGAGGGGCAAAGGGGCGAGGTGCTTCCAGTATCCAGCCTATACGTCGACATCGCACGCCACGAATATGCATGCCAGCACTGCGGCTCCAGGTATGCTTGGCTCAAAGACCAGACCGGTTTGGTATATCTGCGGTTCAAGTGTGGCATTGCGGCTGTTACAGCGATGTGTCGTCAGCTGCTACAGACACCTTATCGACATGGCGAGATTATGGTCGGCGACGTCAAACTAAAGGGCATTACGTGGTGTCTAGAACCAACTTGCGAGACGTGGACGCAATGGAGTCGACAGGCGTCGAAAAGGCCAGACCTGTAGATCGGCAGCTGGGTACGGAGGAGGGAGAAAACTGAATTCGGGTGGAAGCAAACACATCAGTGTCTTCCAGGCTCGACTACAGAGAACATTCCCAATACAGCACGAAGCCAGAACAATGACAGCAAACCTGGTGAAATTTCGCGATACCTGATAGGACGCCAATGGTTGCTAAAAAGATAATTCCACTTGACTAACTCTAGTACTCGTCTAGTTGCCATTGTGTTGGAGGAGCCTGTCACGGGGGCGACTTTGAGATGTGATGTTCCTCGGGCCGTGGTTTGTTTTGGAGGTGCGGGGAAGAGGGAGGCAGCTGCCATCTAACCGTACTTGCGTGACACCTATAAGATGATCAGGTTTCCCGAAGTGTTTCTCTCCTTGGCAAAGACACTGGCTCGGGCAATACATGTATTTCTTCCCCCTACCGGCGCAGAGCATAACGTAGTCTCACCACAACAACAGACACCCCTGGCTGCACAAAATGGCACCCACGCTCGAGTCTGTTTTCACCCTTCGTGCCTACATATCGCAGCAGGACAGTCTCGATCTAAAGAGCATCTGGAACGGCGCACATCGAGTCATCGTTCCCGTTCACAAGGGATTCCTCAAGGGCCCAGGCATCGAGGCAGAGCTCGTTCCTGGCGGCGGTGATTGGATACTTGTACCTGACCCCCACCCCTACTTCTTACCGGCTGGTTTAGTTTTCTGAGAAATAATTATTGACACACGGCATCGCGATAGAGAGACGCCGAAACCGGTGTGGCCCATCTGGATGTCCGTGCCATGGTGCGGACAGCTGATGGCCACGGCATGTTCTTCCACTACAATGGCGTTCTTCGCATTGACGCAAAGGCAGCCGAAGTCTTGACTTGGAGCCCGACTGCCAAGTCGACCAACTTTGGTGACCATTACTGGTTCACCGGGCCAATCATAGAGACGAGCGACCCTACATTCAAGTGGGTGGAGGACACCCAATGGCTCGGCCAGGGCCGGTTCGTTGTTGACGAGACGGGTTCGGCGGTTGAGTATGAGATATACAAGGTCGACAACTAGGGTGTTTGCGTCGATGTGTTTAAGCCGCTGTTAAAAGGCGTGTTTGGCTTGACCTCGTGCACCTTCTTTGCGATTATGTTCTTCGTGGTCTTTTTTGTATGGAGGGGGGAGGTGATGGATTGCATTGGATGTAGTATTGTGCAGAATGAATATCCTGCCGTCCACATTATTTCGCGAGTATGCAGGGTTTCCCGGACCTTGTCAAAGCGCCTTAGACATCAAGCCTAAGGGGTTGATGCTAGCAGCCGGGAGGAGATCAAGAGTGCTGCTGTTATTGCTGGAAACATGGCAAAGTTCAGCCAAAACAAACAGCTAAAAGAACCGCTGCTGTCCACCGACAGCCGTCTGCTGGCCGAGGCTGCATCCGAGGATCGTGTCTGGGGTATTGACTTCACAGAAGAGGAGGCGAGAGTGCAATCATACCAGACGCGATGGGTGAGAATCGATTGGGTAGGGATTTAATGGAGGCGCGGGAGACAATGTCGCGCAGTGTTAAGACGGACTGTACAAATGCAAATGTGAGAGACTGTTGTTTGCCTCTTTGTAGCCCTTTGACATTACTGTGCGAATCTACAACGCTCACACTGCTACTCAGTTAAACCTGGATTTCGTAGGGGAAGCATCCGTAGTCGTGCCGAAATATCTAGACTCGAGGTGTTGTGTAGTTTCGTTAAGCTACGGCGCCTCCTATACCAAGAACACGTGCTACGATAACACATGCCAAGAAAAGCGTCGCGTGCTCCATAAACTGTGGAGTTCATACGGAGTGGCTCGGTATCGGCGTCGTAGGCAGAGATAAGCGGGCCGTCACGACGATGTTATCAGTTGGACATCCGTCCCGTCCACGTCCTCATCCGCTGCTGCGCTTACTCGCATCATCGAGTACGGAGTAGTTTTTGACGTCCCACTGAAACCCATAGCGCTCGCTTACCCACTCTCAACACTGCTCCTCACGCGACACCGGGGCCAACATGAAAGAAAAACAACAAAAGCAGCCCGGCGGCCCAGAGTCGAAGAAAATGACCATCACGCGCCTTCGCACCGGTGAGAGTCATGGCAAGCCCTGCAGCCCATATCCTCTCGCGTGTTTGGTGCTGACTCTGTTCTCATAGGATGCTGGACATGTCGGCGTCGCGGCTACCGTTGCGATGAGGAAAAGCCGTCTTGCAGGACGTGCCGCCGGCTCGCCGTCCCGTGTGAGGGCTACGGGGTCCGATTAAAATGGCAGCACGGCTGGTCAGCCCCCTTCGTCGCGAAAAGACAGGCGGGTTCTTCTTCGGATGGCTCTCGGATGACTCGACGCGGTAGCAGCACCCCCCAGGAAAACGTTCTTGGGCCCCAGGACGTGTCTTCCACCGTGGAGACGCCACTACCCAGGCTTCAGCCACCCATGCCTGTTCTCCCAGGGCACCACAACCGGACCGACGTGTTCCTTCTCCAGCACTACTTCTTTACAGTTTCGTCCCTACTGTCGTCCACTCCAGACAGAACCGTGAACACGTATATCTCCACGGTCCTGCCCCTGATGATGCAGAACGACTATCTGCTGAACACAGTCCTCGCTCTGAGCGCAATACACCTTGCAAACAGGTTTCCCGGCTGCTTGAGTGTGTACGGAGAAAGACTGAAAGGAGTTGGCATGCGGGGGCTCATCAGTCGCCTTGAGTACTGCAGGGAGCAGCCCTGGGACGAAGGCGTCCTGGCCACAATCATCATGTTTGGAATTTTGGAAGTGTTTGAAGCCAATGCAAGCCTGTGGTCGCGGCATCTGGAGGGTGCAGGATCGCTCCTGTCAGCCTATCTGGACCGGGCCAGTACTGCGTCTTCTGATCTGCATTCCAAGCCCACCTACTACGATAGTCTTACGTCCCGGAAGCTTCTTGACATCTACACGTATCACGAGGTCCTAGCATCGATCGCACTACGACGGGCCCCACGGCTTCCGTCCTCATTTCTGCGAGGCAGAAGGTCCTTAGTTGGCTGGAAGCCGGTGTCTGGCGACAACATCACCCATCATCACGAAGAAAGCCGCGGGGGAGATTGCGGCGGTGCGAACAACGCGAATGGCGTTGGCCATGGCGTTGGCCGAGGCTCTGGAGACGGCAAATCGGACGAAGAAGACGAGGCTACTGGTGGGAGATGGAGTGCCTTTGCTGATGAGCCCCAGAAGGGAGCTGTCTTTCTCCCTGCTGTGGATTCCCTGCTCTCCCTTGTGGCTGAGCTGGCGAGGATCCGATCGACGCCGTGTGCCTGCCCGTGGGATGCGCGGCAAGACGCTGCCCGTACCGTCGAGAAACTGAGGCGGTGGCGATGCCCGGACGCCCAGTACAGTATGGAAACACGCAACACGGCCGAGGCCATGCGGCAGGCCGGGATACTCTTCTACCACCTGTCGTCGGCAGACATTGAACATAATGTGTCTGGCGACCAGGCACAATGGACCCCGACCACGAGCGACGATCTGTTCTCGTCATCAGTACGGACGCCAAAACCGAGAATCGACTACGAGGCATCGAGTGCAGCAGAGACGATTGTGCAGTGCCTTAAACCAATATCTGCGCGACATTCCGCAGTCGCTTCCCACGTTTGGCCACTCTACATGGCCGGTCTATCTGCTCAGCGAGACGACATGAGGCTGTTTATTCGGAGCCGACTCGATGAGATGGTGGAGATTAGAGGAATGAAGAGCATAACACAAGTTCGGGAGACCTTGGAGCGCATATGGTCTGGAGACGAGCTGTCCCCATTGAACCAGCGGAGCCTCGATTCAGGTTGCCTGGTTCTTTTTTGAGACGGAAGGATTTTGAGACGAAACAGTTCGTGTACCAACTATAATTTACATCCCCCCCACCACGCCACTGGGACTGGCCTTTACTGGAGCTTACCTTTCTCATATGATACTGTTGAAAGTAAGTACAGTTACTACTAAACCAGGGAAGACAGCCTTGTCTCTCTCATCGCTTTAGCTTAGCTGCTCTATTCTCCCGTCGTCTAGTCTATAGGATATGTCTGCTTTCAGTGAATGCTTCCTTCGTCAGAAACACAACTATGTTGGAGAACCAGGGCTTTGTTTCCTGCTGATGTACTCGCGTCCTACAGATCCGGATCCACATCTTGCGCAATATGCACTTCATTTCTCCTTATTCACAACCTCATCACCCATCTCTGCGGCTTCGCTTGTCATACCCATGACGCCCATGGGACCCGTGCTGGGCAAGGTCTCTGGGAAGCCGCTGCCAGCTTCGAGCCGCTTCTTGTCTAGAGCACTGCCGCACTGGAGTCTGGCGCCAGTTCCAAGGTTCTCATCAAGGTCGGAGTCAGTCAGCTCTGTGTTCTTTATGCGCCAGATGTACACCGGCAGAGCCACGAGCAAACTGCCGGCCATCAGCGCCCAAGAAGATGCAAACATGCCGACGTAAGGCGTCTTGACGCCGTCCAGATGGGCGACAACTGCGGCACCGGCAGCTTGCACAGACTTGTAGAACCCAGCATAGTAAGCCAGCTTTTTGGGGTCATTGCTCATGGCGCCCATGGTGTAGTAAGAAAAGCTCTGCCACAGGGCGTCAAGGAAGCCGTACCACATGTAGAGGAAGAGGAACCAGAAGTAGTTGTGGTCGTACAGGTCCATCAGTGGCGACGTGACGCCGCGGTGGGTTTTCTGAACAAAGGCAACGCCACCGCCCCAGATGGCATTCACCAGGACGAAGAGCACCACCCAGCCAATAAAGGCACGACGTCGACGGGGCCACCGAGTGTAGTCCAGCATGAAGCCGATCATGGTGGCTCCGATCATCTGGGCTACCCAGTAGAAGACATTGTTGAAGGCGCGTGTGCGCGTTGAGAAGTAGTAGGAGTTCATGTCTGCCACGGTGAACAGGTCAGGATGTCCGCTTGTGAAAAGGTAGAACGGAGACGTAGTCCTCAGGACGCGTCGACGGGGGAAAGACTTACCGTTGAACTGGTACGTGTAAAAGTAGTTGCTGGCAAAGAACATGGGGAATAGCAAAACGACCCAGAGGTCCGTCCGTAGTGTCGTCCAGAGGCCGATGATGTCGCTCTTGAGGCTCGGGTGCACGACCTTTTGGACGCGTGATCCGTCACTGCGAATAATGTGCTCGCTGGGTAGAAGAAAGCAGCACAGAAGAGCACCAAAGGCCTCCAGGACAATAAAGGCAACATAGGTACCGTCGGTGACGTGGCCGGCCTTGACCTTCCAGTTCTGTCCGACGGTAACTGCCGCGCCGATAACAGCTTCCCAGCGGTGTCAGTAAGAAACAGTATGAAATGGAAGCTGCTGATATGCCAGAAGAAAAAATAAAGTAGTTACCTCCAAGGTTGAATATGAACCACGTCACTGCAATGGCACGGCCACGCTGGTTCTCCGTCGGATAGGCCATCATGACAACGCCCTGGGCACACCAGAGGAATGCTGCCGAGAAGCCGAGGTAAGCCCCAGAGAAGATGACGAAACCGGAGTTCTGCGTGTGGTTGTAGCAGAGGAACGAGGCACTGTAGATCGCATAGCCCGTGCCACCGATGGCCATAGTCCACTTGACACCGCTGGGGGAAGAAGTTAGAACAACACTCGTCTGGCATAAGGAGATGCACGAGGTTGGCATACAGGTAGTTGTTGGCGATGCCGGCAACGAAACCAAGCACGGCAAATGTGCTGTGCAGTGCCACGCCGGCATTGTTCTGGACGGTCGCGTCGACTTGGCCGGCACCACCCAGGCCAGCAAGGGCATTGAACATTCTAGAAAGGTGTCAGAGCCACGTAGCAGCAAGGGAGACGGGAAGGCACCGCCACTTACCCAGGGTTCAGAAACAAAATGAATGCCACAATCCAGATCTGAGTCATGGGGGACCGGTACACGGGCATCCGAATGCCGAGGATTTTGCGGCCTTTGGGGGCAACATAGACTTGCTGCTGCTCAGTGTTGTCCTTGGCTACACAACGGGTCAGTAGGCTGCGCTATACATGTTGGATCTGTGGTTCCTCCTTACCACTGCCATTGTCCTGGTCCGGACCCGGGTCCGCTTTGTCGATGGACGTAGCCATTCTTGTCTGAGAAGGGTGGCGTGTGAGCTCGGTTCAGTCTCTGGATGGGCGGCGGTGGTGCAATGATAATCATTCCGATGTTCGTGGATCATGCCATCAACACAAGGACGGCGAACGGGCGGCAATTATATATGCCATGCTGCCCGGCTGGTTCCCGGCCAAACCTTGAGTTTGTCGATAGCAACGTTCAGTGATATCTACGGACTAGTGCCGGATAAGCGCGTCGAGTAGCCTTCAGATAAAGAAAACAGAGGGGAGACAAGACAAGGGCGAGCTGCCAATTGGAAAAGATGCATCTGTAATGTGCGGTGTCCATTTTTAGTTGTGATTGCGCGAGATTAGAGTCCTTGTGTCCTTCAAGTGATAGCTGTCGTCTCTGGGGTCAACTCGCCCTTTCTTGCTGCCGCCATGGCGTCGTTTCTAGACCACAGGGTCTGGTGTGGCTGCTTTGTCGCGGGGTCTGCATTGTTAGCCCGAAGCCAACGCGCCGAACTGTTAAAGTTGCCCGTTTTGTGCTAGCACAACCAGCCACAAGTCGATGTTGGGGGTCCGCACGCGATCGGTACCGTCCACCGCCGACGCAAGGACTCCCCAATCAGAGTCAGATCGGCAATCGTTGACGACCGACCACTATCAACACCAACGCGTTTCTACGTTTCTTTCGAACGGGTGCTGCCTCCGCTTCCGTGTGAGGATGGATGGACTCTCGGAGGATGACAAGCGCGGCCGTGCTAAATCCAGGTCGAAAGACAGCTCTCTCGATTTCCTTTTCTGGAACGATCCTGCCAAGTCTTCTCCTATCAAGTGTTCTCCTACTTTCCGGCTCCTCGGGGGTTTATTTCCCATCTACAAGAAACATCCCACTTCAATAAACACCCACGCCGTACTGCTTTGAGGTTATCTATATAACAATCCACCAGCAGACCAGGGAGATGCTTGGTCCCGTCTTGGATTGTCGGTTTCCTTATCTCTAGACGACATAACGTTGAACGACAGAAATCCAAAACATGGCTCCCGCCCGTGTTGATTCTCCCACCTCTGATGCAGGCCCGGCCACCCTGAACGGCAAGGCACATGGCACAGCAGCAGCAGCCGCAGCCGCAGCAGCAGCAACCATCGAAGTCGCCACGGCGGAGACGCCTCTTCCTGTCGTGGTAGAGGTTGAAATCACGCCGGAAGAGCGGTCATCAGGCATCATGAGCAAGCAGAACATCGAGAAAGCCATCGTGGCCTTAGCCGGGGATGGTGTTGTTGTCTTGAACAATGCAGTGGAGGAGGAGGCTCTGGATCTTCTCAATGATCCTCTGGTTGAGCAAGCCAAGTGAGTCGTACTTTGGCATCTAAACAACTCTCACGACATCAGCCATGGTGACTCTAGTGGCTTTAGTCTCTAATGCCCCGTTAGGATCCTGCGGAACACGCCAGGAACGCAGTTCAACTATGACAAGAAGGCCCAAAACATACTCCAACACTTGATCCCCGATCCCGAGTATCTGCACCCGTCTACGCATGCCAACCCGTTTGCGACGCAAGTCTGTGAAGTCGCCTTGGGGCCGAACCCTGTTCTGCGCTACCACAAGGCCAACACCAACTTCCCCGGCGACGCCCGGCAGCCAGTGCACAGCGATGTTCACTACGATCATCCCCGGGCCTGCTTTTCACTTGCGGTGAACGTAGTCCCCATTGACTGCGATGCCTTCATGGGAAGCACGGAGGTCTGGCTGGGCACCCACACAACCACGCAGTTTAGCGACCAGGATGGCGTCAACGGAATCTTCCCCCACCTGCTCGACGAACGGCGTAAGATCTCACCCCCCATCCAGCCGACGCTGAAGCGCGGTAGCATCATCATTCGCGACATGCGGCTTTGGCATGCTGGCATGCCGAACAGAACAAAGGACACGGTACGCGTCATGCTCAACCTGATCTATTTTGCCTCATGGTACCGCTGCCCCATGCAGATCAAGTTCCCGCCGTCGGCACGCGAAAAGATCGAACAGCTCCAGAAGCAGAGCGGGACAACCATTGCGGCGCAGTATGTCGAGGGCCTCGACCACATGACGCTGCGGCACACGCACGACTTTGCGCAAGATGGCAAGCGCGAGCTTTGGGGCCGCAATATTGAGTGAGGGCATTGCTCTACGCTGTAAGATGAGTGGCGTGGCAATTTTGAACAGAGTAGGAATAGGCTTTGAAGCTAGGCTGTCCAGGTGTAAGCAGTGCTTCTGGTTGACACTGGGGTTGACACTGGCTTGTAGTTTCTTTTGTTTGTAGAGAAGGCCGTTGTATGTTACTTAGTAGGTGTAAAAACTTGGACCAGTCTTTTCATCCAGGCCGCTTTACATGAAGCTCTAAGACATGGCTGCACACCAACATCTCGCGCAGCATTTCCTCATTGATGAACTCGGGGAGGATTTCAGAGTCACCTCATGTACCGTCCCTGCCCTGGAAATGTTTCCTCCCACACTCTGACTTGAGATAATTCAACAAGCCATCCGCAGCCATCTTGCAAATCTCATCGCCGGCCCTTAGTGTATCAGTGGTTGTTACTGAATATACACATACGAATAATTCCAACACCAGAGCCGTCAAATCTGCTGTTTAGAGCGTGGTGCAATCAACCTCAGTTAAGCCCAGATAAACATGGAATTCTATATAGAGCTTAATCATCCACGGTTTTTGTGTTGTCCAAGATCCTTGTTACGACCTGTTTAACAGCTTCGAGCTATGTGACCGGCTAATGATCCAATTCTTACACCGTTTATTGCAAGATTAGTTTGTCCAACCATCACCCTGTACGAAGTAATTCGTGATTAGCCGGGCGTTGTAAGAAAATAGGAAAGAACAGAAGGGGGAGAACGGTACTCACCAACCCCAGCACACGCTGCCCACGGTTCCACTCCTCGGCCAGCTGCTCGCCCATCCACTGCCCCTGCGTCTTGTCGTAGCCTTCTTCCGTGTCGTAGCCCTTGCCGCCGGCAACAAACACCGACTTGCCATTCAGCGACGGATCAGCCGCGCACTGCAGAATCATCCTGGCCACATCGGCCGGCTGGTTAAGTGGCAGTTTCTCTTGGAGCCACTTGTCCTTGACGCCTGAGAGCAGTTGCGTGTCCGTGGCCCAGGGGCAAATGGCGTTGACGCGGACTCCGTAGCGGATGGGCGTGTAGGGGCGGAGGGCGCGCATCAAGCCAATGACGCCGTGCTTCGCTGTGGAGTAGGCGAACAGGCCGGGCGCTTCGGTGATGCCGGCAATGGACGAGACCAATACGATCGACCGAGATGTGCCATCTTGTGGACTGGCCTTCATATACGCCAGCGCCATGCGGCTGAACATGAGCACGCTGGTGAGGTTGATGTCGAGGCGGGACCGCAGTTCGGTTGGTTCCTAAAATATCAGCGGTGACTTTTATGAGATTGGGCGGGGTATTTACCTGCTTGACCGCCTCCAAATCCAAATTCTCAGGCTCAAAGAACCCCGGCGGCTCGGCCACGGCGGCACAGGAAATGGCCACGTCGACCCGGCCGTGCGTTTTGTAGGCAGCATCAAACAGCGCCAGCTGTGAGGCGTACTCGCGGACGTCGACCTTTTGGAACGTCACAGTTCCAGACCCCTTGCCCGCCATGACAGAGGCCTGCACCTCTTTGCCCTTGTCGTCGGCCCAGTCGCCGAAAAAGAGGTGCGCGCCAGCATCGTGGAGTATCTGCACCGTGGCCGCACCGACGCCCTGCGCACCCCCTGTCAGCACGACCACCTTGCCAGACAAGGTGTCAAGCACCTGCTGTGAGAACGGGATGGCCGTCATCGTGTATGCGTGTGAGAGTGTGTATGATGTTGCCTTGTTGTGAGTGTAGCCGAGATGTCTTGACGTGGCGTCGTCTGCAAGTGCGTCTGATCGGTGGTCTTTGCGTCGGGCTCTTTTCTCCTTTTTCAATAACCAGGAACAGCTTTGACAAACACAATCCCTTGCCTGTAGGGTAGCGTTTGTTTTACGTACGTCGTAGGTAGCTCCGATTTCAAAAGCGTGGAAAGGGGCGGCAACAACTTGAGAAACGTGCGCACGTGACTTTACTGCGTACGTGAATCCTGGGGAAGCTCAAAAAGAACCGGTGCGACTACCGGGCCTGCGGGCATTAGCGGGAAATAGTCGTTCTCGGCTGCATATCCCGAACCCTAAACTGTATGTGATCACCAGAAGCCAAACTAACGTGCAACGTGGACGCCATGGACGACTTGTACGGACTGCACGTTTCAGGGCCCCCTCATGGTAATCTGCATTCGTACGCCTGTCATTCTTGACAAACACTGTGTTATGACCCCTTTTCCTTTGTGCCTGGCTGGCTCACCGGCTGGTCAAGTTGCCAAGATGCGTGTTTTGGAGCCAGCCGGAAAACCTTTGGCGGCAGGCAGGCAAAGTCAATGTCACGGTATGCAAATACGACGTCATGCACCTTCAGAGAAAGGAACATCCGAGCTTCCTTTGCGCTGGAGTCGGTGCGGAGTACACCGTAAACATCAAGTGAAGAGCATCTTTGGACATCATGTCGACGGTTTACATAGTTTACCAGAACGACAAGCCATTGCTTCTTGGGGCCATTTCTTGGTGAGTAGCCTGATCTCTCACCTTCTCCCAGGACTTTCACGAGACTTTAGCATTCCTTTGGTATTTCCATTTCCCCGAAACACCTCAAATCACCAGTTGCATCCCTTGGAGTCCAAATCGTTTTAAACACGCACACACACACACAAAGAGACACCACCGAAGATACCCCGAGACGAAGATGTCCCTTTCTGCGAAGAGGAACCGCACAGCGCCCCCCTGTCTCCTCCAGGTTGCCGAGACGCCCCCAGGTTATCCCCACAAACTACCCCATCTTTGGCCATCTTTGGCCATCTTTGGCGCGCCTGGGACGGTTTCGCACTGCTTTGGTCGGGTTTCTCTCTCTTCCCCGCACAAAGGTACAACGATCTGTAAGACTTGAGTCATGGCCTAGCGACGCCTACCGCCCTGACAAAGACATCCTTCCCCGCAGAGGCATGATGATCTGTAAGACTTGAGTCATTGCCCTAGCGACGCGTGCCGCCCCTGGCCAAGATATTCCCAGCTGGACGAATGGCCTTTCGTGGCCTTCATGGGCACTGGTGACACTCTGGTTCGACTTCAACTACCCCCCTTGTTGAGTTCGTTTAGTAAGCTGTTTTGAATCCTTCTGGGCCTGCAATGGCTCCGGTGTACGCAACATCATGAGAAACAACGAGAACGTGTGAATCAGTAGCGTCCAGACTTTTAAATGGAGACAACATGGAGACAATATGGGGGACATGGGGAGACATGGAGACCTGTGATCCACATATAATCCGGGGTACGAGAACGGACCCCATAAGCAAATGTTCATAAAACGCTGGAAGTTGCGAGATGGGAAGCATCCAGGGTCTTTTTCTTCTTCTCAACTCTGAACTCTGTACACGTGGAATCAACCAACCGCCATCTTTTCATACGTTCTCATCACCGCCGCCATGCCTCTCGGTATCCTCGAGTACCGCAAGCTGGAGCATGTGCCCGGCACATCGCCGCTGAGCGAGCTGGGCCGCACCGACCTCGAAATCTCCCAGGGCATCGACCAGACGCTGCTCAAGCATGATGCCTCGGGCACGACGGTGCTCGTGCCCCAGCCGTCCGAGTCGCCCAACGACCCGTACAACTGGCCCCGCTGGAAGAAGGAACTGTTTACCGTTGCCATTGCCTACGGATGTGGCTGTGTGGGTGGTAAGTCGTCACTCGAGAATGTCACAGCCTGTGCCGTAGTCCGGTTACTAACTACCCCCCCCTCTCGTGTAGCCGTTGGCCCTCTATTGACATCTGCCTTTGTCCCTCTCGCCGCAAAGTTCGAGGTGTCCCTTTCCCGCTTCACGCTCGGCGTCAACGGCTCGTTAATTGCTGCCATTGCGTTCGGAAGTATCATTTTCAACTCGGTGGCCGTCAAGGTTGGCAAGCGTCCCGTGTACCTCGTCTCGTCGGTTGGTCTGTTTGTCGGTTGCTTTTGGGCCGCCGAGGCCAAGAGCTTTGCGTCGCTGTCGGCTGCTCGTGCCGTGACTGGTTTTTGCATGGCGCCCATGGAGGCCCTGGTGCCTGCGTCGATTGCCGATATCTGGTTTGTGCACGAGCGTGGTTACCGGACAGCCATTTTCAACCTGGGCGTGCTGGGCGGCATCAACCTTGCTTCTCCCATCGGTACGTTCTAGATATACTGCAACTGTATCGTATTTACCACTCGCTAATGTTTATCAGCCGGCTCCATCATCCAGTATAGCTCGTACCGCATCAGCCTGCACGCCATGGGCGGCGCTTTCGTCCTGCAGACCCTCCTTACCTTCCTGTTCATGCCCGAATCGGCCTACCATCGCACCGGCGCCCTCAACATTGACGGCGGTACCCACCGCGTCGAGGTCGAGGGTGCGGCCGAAAAGAGCGCCGCTTTCGAGCACCGCGACGATGCTGCTAGTGCCGGCGCCGGTGCCGGCGTCGCCGCCGACAATGGCAGCAACGAGACCCCGCTCACCTATTTCCAGTCCATGAAGCCGTATAGCGGCTACTGGGACACTGTTTCCTTCTGGCGCACGCTTCTCCAGCCGATGTTCATGCTCGCCTCGCCCATCGTCATGTGGTCCACATTGCTGTTTACCACCTGCATCTCGTGGCTGGTGCTCATCAGCATCACTTTGTCGCAAATCTTTTCGGCCCCGCCCTACAACTTCTCTGTCAGCTCCGTCGGTGCCACCAACGTCTCGTCCTTTGTCGCCACCCTGCTTGCTACGTGTGTCGCCGGTCCCATCATTGATGGCCTTGTCAAGTACATGTCCAGCAAAAACGGTGGCACCTTTGAGCCCGAGTTCCGCCTTCCCATCATGGTCACCTATCTCTTGTTTACGGCCACCGGCTTCTTCGCCTGGGGCCAGTCCCTCTACAACCAAGACACTTGGGCCATTCCGATTGTCGTCTGCATGGGCCTCATCAATTTTGGTGTTCAGCTCGGCACCACGGGCGTCGTCGCCTACGTCGCCGACAGTCACCGCATGCAGGCTGCTGAGGCTTTTGCGGCCATGAACTTTGTCAAGAACATGTTTGCCTTTGGCATGACCTTTTACGCCAACGACTGGATCGCTGTCCAGGGTGTCCGCAACTGCTTCTTCGTCATCGGTGGCATCACCATCGCGGTCACTCTCACCACCATTCCTATGTATGTGTACGGCAAGAAGGCCCGCGGCTTCACCGCCCGCCACCACCTCGTCAAGTGGATTGTCGAGTAACGGGGTTTCTGTACATAATGGCGTGTTAAAGGTTGTGGTTGGAGAAACCCACTCTCCATCAAAGCACAAATGACTCTCCTCTTATAAGCACATGCGACCGATCTAGATGTATCTTGGTAGGCACCTTCCATGGTTACAATGAATCTACATCTTGTAGTCACGATGCCTATGATTTCTGATATGGCCTAATTGAAACAAAGTGACACCATGTTAGGGAAACCCACTGAAAAATCAGACAGCATCGGACACTGTCACTTGGTATCCAGCCTGCATTTTTTTGTCTTACGGTGGCCCATTCTCCTCACTCTTTTGTCTTTTTATGGTTACGGCCCTACGGATCATCATGCTTTTAGTCCGGGAACACAATTTAAAATGACATTAAAGTAAACATGGGCAAACTTGGTTGGGAAAACACAACCCCAGGCGGCGGACACCGGCTGCATTGCCATAACATGGTGCTGCCACCCCTCCTCCCTGAACAGCAGAAGGCAAGTGCCACAAATGAAACATTCTGTTACCGTCAAGGCCCGTCCTTTCATTTCTTAGTCTTTTGTCCCCAAATCCACGCAAAACGTATCGATGCTACCACTGACAGCTATCGCGAGCTAAAATAGTTATCATCGCCCTAGTAGCTCTCGTCGTATGGGTCATCGTCGTTGTTCTCATCCTCGTCCTCGTCGCTGTCCTCGTCGCTGTCCTCGTCGCTGTCCTCGTCGCTGTCCTCGTCGCTGTCCTCGTCGCTGTCCTCGTCGCTGTCCTCTTCGTCGTCCTCCTCGTCGTCCTCAGCATCGTCAACTTCTGGAGATACAGCTCTCGCTTGCCTTTTCTTCTTTGCTGCTCTGGTGGATTTCTGGACCTTTCGTCCGGGGCCTGCCATGCTCGCAAGAGAAGCCTTTGTCGACAGCGTGGCGGAAAGGTCGTCGGAGATGTCCGAGAGGGGCTCCAGTGGAGAAGCCTCCACGCCCCAAAATCGGTTGGCTTCGTCCACGGAGAGGCAGCCGAGTTGACGAGAGAACTTGTACAAAATGGACTTTTTCATGTAGGGACCGGGTGACGCCCACAGACTTCGGCTGGCAGAAGGCAGTGTGTGAAGATCTTCGAGATGGCCTGGCACCTCACCTCGTCGTCTGCGCAAGAGAGTCATTACAAACTTGAAGTACAGGTACTTTCTCGCAGGCCGGAAGTCTGTCTTGAATTCGAGCTCTCGATTGTGCAGCTCGTCGGCGGTGAGCGGCGTGGCCCTGCGCCCGATGTCCTTCGACAGCAAAAAGAACTTGAACTTGGTCTCGTCGGGAGAGTCTGAGAGCGGCAGGATCACTGCTTTGCCATTGTCCACCAGCCTCTCGTAGTCTTTGTGCATGATGAGACCATTGCGGGTATTCCAGATGTGGTCCTCTTCATCGCCGAAAAGCGCGCGCGCGGTCACCTCGCCGATATTAGCATTAACAATGTGGGCGGCGACGGTGCCTTGTAAGTAGTCTCGCGCAATCGGGCACCACACTAAAAGGAGCTGGTCGTTGTCGTGCTCGGAGCCGTACGCCTTTAGGAGATCTTGGCGAAACCGCTTCTCTTTCTGCGGAGTTTGCTTCGGTTTCACACTCTTCCTGGCGCAGGCCAACGCTGGATAGCAGCGAACGGCGGCGTCTATTGAGGCCCGGTCATGGTATGTGTCGCGGGTCCCTAGAACCACGTCGTTGTCCCACTGCGCCGTAAACTGTGAGACGATTGTGCACATGACTGATACGCGCGTCATCAACTGCTGTTCTTCGTCCAGCAGTGCCTTTCGTTCTTCAGCGTAAACGCCCTCCCCGAGATTGATGCTGCCTTGTTCCCACTTCTTGTCAAGCAGAGACAGGGTTGAGACATATTCTTCCAGCTTTGCCTCTTGCTTCAGTTGTTCGCTCTTGATGTTTTGGAACGTTTTGAGAACCTGTTCTGCTTGCTTTTTCAGGAGACTCTCCTGGCGGGCGAAAATGGGCGCGGAGGCGACACTGTCATTGATCTCCTGGAGGTCCTTCAGCGCCATTGCGTTTCTCAGCTTGGGTGTCAGGATGGTGCTGCTGCGGATTGGTGTAGTAGGAGTGATAGGCGGCCGAACGAGTGCCAGGTTCTCGTCGGGCGTTTCGGGAGTTGCAGGGCGTGGACTCGATGCAGTCCTGGAGTCTGTCAGTATTACTCGGTATCACTCAGACTGGTTCATGTCGGCCAACAGACACGATACGTACTTGTCGTGGCTGTCTGCCGCGCGGCCGTCTTGGCCTTCCTTTTTGTTTTCTTTTGGCCCCTTTTCGTCATTGTTCTTCCCCATAGTGACGGAGACTAGGTTGAGGCGCGTATTCTGCCGTGAGACAACGATTGCGATTTGCTAATGTACGCGGAAAGAAGGGAGGCAGATTGGAAGACAAATGGATCAAGGATGGTGAGGGGTGGGAGAAGTGGACGACGAGAAAGCCGGCCAGGGAAGGACAACACGAAGGCTGGTAAGGAAGCAAATGGATGGGAACGCCAAGATGAAAGGGGGAAGTGAGAGCTCGAGAAGAAAGGAGATAATTTATCGGAGGAGAGTAGGGAAAACACTCGAAATCTGAAATTTGTGCGTGACAGGGTCTTGTACGACGTGAAGACCCGTGATCTTCGTGATGGCTGAATAACACAGGAAAACGTCGGCCTAAATGCTTTGTGCTCTCCCATCAACCATCCTCGACCCATTTGTCTTTCTTGTCGATAGTGTTTTTAGTGATTGCCGGGGCGGAAACCATGTTGTATGTGTTCTGCGCAGCACACTTTGCAAAGCTTGTTTTCTTTTCAGTACTGCGTTTGCGTTTGGTTGTTATGTTACGACACGGTCCTGTCCTAAAGCGCGAATAACACTACAATGCGACTCCCTAAATTCACAGTTGGCTGTTCCTCGCTTCTGCTGTCCGGAACATGACCATCTCGCCAACGGAACTAGACCGACAGCTTGCTCGTATTCATTCAACTCCTACGACCAATGTTCAGAGAAAAAAAGCAGCATAATTGCAAGCCGCAGTCCTGGAGGGCTATGCGCATCTGGGAACCTTATCATGACGGGAGATGCCGCCGTTTCGTGACTGTCGTGTCTTTTCCCACTACCAGAAAGAGCTAGAGTTGTTGGGGCGGACTAACATTAATGCGAGAACTCGACCACGCCACTCCAAGGCTGCGACATCCAAAAGCCCGAAATGCGCTGCGCAACTCGCACTCGCTTTCGCCATCGAAGCCAACAACGGCCGGCACCTTCACCATGGTCACCAAATCGGGCTCGCAAAAGAGAAAGGCGCAGGCACAATTCCGGCCGGGCGGACGGCCCCCCAAATCGACCCGGCTAGCATCGCCGCCAAACGAGGCGCTGCCGCCTGGGCCAGCAAGCCTCATGGCCGTGACTTCGGTGGAAGAGCTCGAAATCACAGTCGACACCCTAAAGGCGCTGTCATCCCACCCCGGACTCATCAAATCCAAACCCTGTCGAGATCTGCGTGTCGCCGTTTACGACTTTCGGCAGGCCTGCACGACGGGGGTCAATGGCGCCGGCATGTCCAATGTCCCATGTTGATAATGGCCGAACGGAGACGGGCGTTCGTATATGCTAACGATTGCGGGCAGGCACAAACCTTACGGCGAGGATAACTGCCGCGCTCGCAGACGGAAAGTACGTGGACGCCCGGGTTCTGCTTGCGGAGATGCGAATCCGGGGAGAGGTGCCGAAGCTGGGCGCCTTGTGTCGTTGGGTCCGAGACCTCGACATTGTCAGCGGCCTGTCCACACTGCCCGCCTGCAGGCAGGATTTTGCAAAGCGCTCCATAGAAGACAGCGAGCGGCTGCTTGTTGTTGACGCCATTCTCCGCACTGTTGGTCCTGTTGACGTCACTTTGGACGCAGCACGCCACTTGGCCAGCGCCCCCGCCATCCGCGTCCAGGATGCATGGGACCTCCGCCCCCCGACGGCACCACATCAGGTATATGAGTCCGTTGTCAACAAGACCATCCTCGAACGGGCGCCGGGCGCCGCTACTCTGACTGTCATTGATATCACAGAGGGCCCGCTGCGCAAACCACCCAACCATCACCCTGCAGTGCTCTACACCTCGGCCCCCAATGCCGTTCAGCTATCACCAAGCCTCCCGCCTATTACCTATCATGCCCATCCAGTCGTCCCAGGACTGGGTGTGGCTACCAATGTGCTCTCGTCAGACGAATGCAAGGCCATCATCGCGGCCGGCGAAAGCGTCGGCTTTCTTCCTGACTCGCCGGTCCGCGAGGATGGCGACGTCAGCATCCTCGCGCACAACTTTTACTGGATTGTAGACACCGTCTTCCACGACACGCTCTGGGCACGAATATCACCCCATGTGCCATGTGCAATCAACGGCCGTGTTGCACGGGGCATCAACCGACGCTTTCGCGTGTACCGCTATGTCCCTGGAGCCGAATATCGGAGCCACATCGATGGGGCGTGGCCGCCGTCTGGGATCGACCCGGACCAGAAGTATGTCTACGACGCCTCTCCCGAGGGTGCGAAACAGAGCTCCCTCTTCACTTTTCTCGTTTATCTGAACGACGAGTTTGAGGGGGGTGAGACGACCTTTTTACTACCGGGAGTACACGAAGGAACACTCAATGCGTATCCGGTGCGGCCTGTGATGGGAGCTGTGGCCATATTCCCACATGGAGAGACACGCGGAGCATTGCTGCACGAAGGGACGGGCGTCAGGAAGGGCGCAAAATATGTCATACGGACCGATGTCGAGTACGATATCGGACCAATCCCCAGACAATGCGCCGCGTCTACATAGGCCAAGGAAGTCGATCGACGCTCCAGTATATTTTCAAACAGAATTACACTTGAAGACATCTGAACTGTTTCGTATCAGCGTGCTCTGTGTTAGGCTCGGGGCATGGACATTCGAGGGCGGAAGAAGAGTCTGGGTTGCCTCAAGTAATTGTTAACTCGCAGTGATGCTTTCGCTTTCACCAACCCGGATTAATTTCACACAAAGGGTGCGTTCGCGAACACAGCTGCTCTCCCCCACCTTCACAGTTCCACGGGAAATGGGCCCATCCGCAATCGCACCTTGGTGAAGTCGTCATGCCATGATGGATGCTTGCACGGGACGACTACGGGGTGAGGGTGCTTTGCAATTGAATCCGGTACCTAGCTGCCTTAGCGGTCGGTACGCTGCGGCCAATGCACACCACTGTGGGCTTTCCCCATAAATGGATGCTGAAGGGACACACGGCAAAATGCCACATCTCTCCGCATTTCCCACGGGTATTCGGGGATGCTAACTACATACCGGTGGCCGTTTCTGATGCGGACTCGGCCGACGTAGAAGGAAAAGATGGAGGTTAGCGGAAATCAGAGTTCGGAATACGGTGACATAAATATCGAGAGCATTCCCGTCTGGTTATTCCTTTTTAGACGTTACTTTTGGTCTTCCGTCTTCTGCTTTGTCCATCGTCCACCCTCTTCCTTCAAACCTAAGCCTTTGCAATGTCTTCAACTCTTCTTGCTCGCCTCACAAAACCCTCTGGGGACGAGCCCAAGGGCCCGGCGTACAAGCCGCTCGCGCTTCCGCCGGGAATTGATCTTGAGACGTTCAATGTTTTCATGCTCAATGTCATTGACCTCGTCGGTTCCGGAAATGTCGACGTCATTACATCCGCAAGTCAAATTGACGACGGCTCCTACATGGATCCGCCGCACACCCACGATATGCATCATATTGTGGAGCAGGATTACTTTCTTGCGTCCGCGGTTGTCGCGCCTCGTAACGTCTCCGATGTGCAGTAAGTCTGGAGATGTTTTTCGGTAGCACAAGCCATGCTGCTTCCAAACGTCGCCGTGGCTGACATCCGTCTCAAGGGAGATTGTGCGAGCGGCCAACAAGGTGCTGCTTCCTCTCTGGCCAATTTCCATTGGCAGAAACTCCGGGTACGGCGGTGCGGGGCCGCGTGTCCGGGGAAGTCTAGTGCTGAACATGGGCAAAAATATGAACAAGATCCTGGAGGTCAATGTGGAAGGAGCCTACTGTCTTGTAGAACCGGGTGAGTTACACTGCACAAGCTCCTCGGGGGACAAAGATCAAACGCTCATGTGACGAAACAAAGGCGTTACATTCCAGGACTTGCACGACTATCTTGTCAAGAACAACCTTCGGGAGAAGCTCTGGACTGATGTGCCGGATCTCGGGGGAGGCTCCGTCCTCGGAAACACGCTGGAGCGCGGCGTTGGTTACACGCCTTATGGAGGTAACATCAACCCCTCGTGTCTTCCTCTTCTGGGGTCGGCGAGTCCATTCTTTTGACTACCTTGTAGCTCTCGGCTTCTTCGGACTAAACTTTCAATCGCACAGATCACTGGTCAATGCACAGCGGCATGGAGGTTGTCCTGCCGTCCGGTGAGCTCCTCCGGACTGGCATGGGGGCACTGCCGGCTCCCCGACGGCCGGAGACCATGGGCCTCAAGCCCGAAGACCAGCCGTGGAACAAGTCGGCACAGCTCTTCCCATACGGCTTTGGGCCCTACGTCGATGGTCTGTTCAGCCAGTCGAACCTGGGCATTGTGACAAAGCTCGGCATGTGGCTGTTCCCGAACCCGGGAGGCTACCAGTCGTATCTCGTTACCATCCCGCGCGATGAAGACCTGAAGCAGGCCGTGGACATCATCCGGCCCCTGCGGCTGTCAATGGTGTTGCAGAATGTGCCCACAATCCGTCATATCCTGATGGATGCCGCTTGCATGGCGCACAAAGCAGACTACACGACCAAGACGGGTCCGTTGGAAGACGAAGACCTCGATGCCATAGCCAAGAAGCTCAACCTCGGCCGATGGAACTTTTACGGCGCGCTCTATGTATGGCCCCCCTCGTCAACGTGGACGGCTTGGACGGGCTGTTTGGCCTGGCTAACAAAACGGTGCTTGGAAATAAACAGGGACCGGAGCCGATCCGCAACGCGATGTGGAGCGTCATTAAAGAGGCCTTCTCAGCGATCCCCGGTGCCAAGATGTACTTCCCCGAGGACGTTCCGGCGAACTCAGTCCTGCACATACGCCACAAGACCCTGCAGGGCATTCCGTCCCTGGACGAACTGAACTGGGTGAGCTGGGTTCCCAACGGCTCGCATTTGTTCTTCTCGCCGATTGCACGGTGCGATGGCGATGACGCAACGGAGCAGTACGATGTGACCAAAAAGCGGTGCCGAGAGGCCGGCCTCGACTTTATTGGCACCTTCACGATTGGCATGAGAGAAATGCGTAAGCTTCGATGGCCCTTCCCACGACGCCCCTTTAAAAAGGAGCGCCTGTCCGACTGACCATTTACAGACCACATTGTTTGCATTGTTTTCGACCGGACGTCAGCCGAGGACAAGAAACGAGCCCACTGGCTGATCAAGACGCTCATCGACGACTGCGCCGCACGTGGCTGGGGCGAATACCGTACCCATCTCGCTGTGATGGACCAGATCATGGGAACCTACTCGTGGAACAACAACAGCTTCCTTCGCTTCAACGAAGTCATCAAGAATGCGGTAGACCCGAACGGAATCATCGCCCCTGGCAAGTCGGGTGTGTGGCCCAAGCAGTACAAGAAGGAGGAGTGGGTACTCTAGGCGTCCTGAGGGCATGTTGACAGGGATTCGGCAGGGTCATTGCGAGGATGCTTCCCGTGGTTTATCATGTTCACGCCCATCAGGGAGACCAGACACCAAGACCCGGCGCGCAGAGCATAGTCGTATGTAACCTGTCAAGTCCTTACATTCAACACTGATGCAAGCCTTTTACAAGGGCAAAACACAGCACTGCGAATCAGGTGCAAAGCTGTGTTTCCGGACCCCCGTGCCAGTCCTTCTGCGGTTGCCCCGTACTATTACATGCACATTACGGATTGAGAGAAGTGATTACGTTGCGTGGCATTTTCCCGCACGCGGAGAGGGAGGCGGGAAAGGGATCCACTCGGCGTGGGAATATGCCGCTTTTGCGGGGAACGTCTCCTTCGGCTGAGCGCGCGGATGGGAAAGCGTTGGCAGAGCCGTTTTGGTCCCCAGTCATCACACGCTTCGTCGGGGGTACGAAAAGAAGAAGAGAGCGCCAGCGTTAATAACCATTATTTCTGTTTACTGGACCATTGCATTTCAGCCTTTCCTGTTCTTTTTGCCAGGCCAGGCATGGAATCGTGGCCATTGGTCCCCGTCGGTGTGGAGAGGATGGTTGTTGGTTGGCTCTCGCCCTGTCTCACCCAGTCGTGTTGTGTTGTAGGCGACAGCAGGGTGGAACCGTTGAGCCCCAGGGTAACCAGCGCCACGCAGAGACCCTCCCCGGTCTCCCTGCTTCCCCGCATTTTGGCTCCTGGTGGGATTCCAGGCCGGCACGCTTCGCCTTTTGCGAGGCATCCTGGTAGATATACAACGTACAGCGAGTTGAACTCGAGCCGGTGCCCACAAAGAATCTCCACGCAACAGCTGACTGTGGTTGCTAAGCTGCTCTTTCATACACATTCGACTCATCGACGGCCTTTCTTCGCCCCGGTTGCAAGCTGTGAGAATGGATACGCAACAGGACGGGTTCGCCTGCTTGTTCTGTGCGCGGTTATTCAAACGAAGGTACGTTGCTTCGCAGCGCATGCGTGTCGATGGACAGACTCTGATAATGTGCAACAGTGATTCTCTCAAGAGGCACTGGTCCACATGCAAGGTGCGCCGGATGCAGGCGCTGGAGACACCGCGCGTTGCACCCAGGACTAGAGGCAGGAAGCTGCGAGCGTGCGACCGCTGCTGTCGCCTCAAGAGGGCCTGTACGTCCACGAATCCCTGTGAGACCTGCAAGCAGAGCGATGCGACCTGTACGTACAGCCGAATATCTGCGAGCGCAACCGCCGTGAGAGCCGGGAGTGGGTTACCGTCCCGGAGACTTTGTGGCGTGGATAACGGCGGCGGCCATCCGCGTGAAGCCGGCCGAGCCTCCGACGGCGACGACGTCGGGACGACTGCGGACGATGATTTGCAGCAGTCTTCGTGCGGTAGTATCGGGTTACTGCCATGCATCAACGGCACCGGCGACGCTAGCTTGGACGGCTTGGACGACTTGGACGACTTGGACGGCTTTGACGGCTTGGGTGTCTTGAACGCCTTGGAGAGCGCAGACAACTTCGGTGCCTTTTCTGCATTTTATAGCGCCAACTGCTTCAACAACAGTGACAACTGGAATTTTGGATGGGACCCGAAAGAGGAGGCTACACTCATGCGGCGGCTGATCCGCCGACCGACCGACGTGGACCTGACGTCTTTATGCGACTTCCCCTTTCTCGAGCGTTTCACACGAACCAGCGGCTTCGTCGACTCCTTTCGTTGCGGTAGCCATGAAGAGAGGCGAATGATCATGTTAGCAGCGCGGCCACCCGAAGCAGGGAAAACCTGGTCTTCTTTCCGACCAGCGTCGATCAACTCAGCTACGCATCTGTGGCGCGGCGAATCAACATCGGCCTCCATCGGTGACAGTCGCGCCAGAAGAAGCATTGCGGCGGCATCGTCCGGTGAGCACCAGCAGCATCTGGGCTCGTTTTGTGGTCCGGAATACAGCTGCTGTCTTCGGGGCAGTGGAGGAGGCATAGGAGCGGCTCTGCATCCAGACGAAGACGGCGACGATTCGGCAGAGGGACTGCTTGCCAAGACGCACGACATTGTCTCCCAGATCCGTGAGCTAGCCATGAGCAAGCTGGGTGCATCGACGGATGCGAGTCTCGTGGTACCGACAGTCACGTCTGTTGCGACATCCAAGGCTACATGGTCGCCGTCGCTTGAAACGTTGTGCTATGAGTTCTTTCTGCCGACGAGTATGCACAAGTTCCTCGCGCTGTTCTGGTCATTCTGGTACCCGAACTGGCCCACCATACACCGCGCCTCGTTCGTGCCCGCAAAGGCACCCTCTAGCTTGCTGGCCGCTATGGTCATTGTTGGCGCCTGCCTTGCGCCGGACGACCGCGACCGCGCCATGGCAAGTCTCTGGTTCGATGCCGTCGAGGAGATGGTGTTTTGCGACAAGTCGGCCATGTGCGAGGACCCCCTGTCGGCGTGGCGATACTCCACGCATACCGAGCAACGCCGTGCCCAAGTACACCTCCTACAGGCCGCCTTTTGCGTCTGCCTCTTCCAGACCTGGGAAGGGTCTAAAACGAGCAACCGGCGCATCCGACAAAACCGGTATAACGCCGTCATTGGTGTAAGTCTGAACAGACCCGAGCTAGGCTGTTGAATGTGTGACGGATCACTAAGTAGCATCTCTATTTGGCACCAACTAGCTGGCACGTGAGATTGGCTTTGCATCTGCGACCTTGCGCCCGGTGAGCACGGCAAGCCTTGCCGAGTTCGACTGGAATGAGTACATTCTTAGAGAGTCTCTAATCAGGTGAGTCGACACGCGGGCACACCGAACAGTGCTGGATATGAACTGACTGTACTTCGTGTACGCTTTGGCCAGGACCGTGACTTACATCTTCAATTTGGATGCCGCCTTTGCCTTGTTCTACCGCCATCCCACGAGGATGATCCTCCCCGAGCTCCACACGGACCTGGCCGCCCCCAACGCATGCTTCTGGGCCGAGTCAGCTGAGGAATGCTTCGTGGCGGTGAAGACGTGGAGATCCGCACTGGGCGCAGCGGGGAACATGACCATAGTATCCGCCGTCAGGGCGGTCTGCCAGGGAGTGATGACCCTTGACGTGGAACATACGTTTTCACGGCTGAGCGTGCTCAATATGTTCACCATTGTCTCAGGTAGGCCGTGCGAGAAGACCTCTTGTGTTTTGGTTTGCGATTATTTCGTTTTGGCTGACCATTTGGGACACATGTTCAGCGCTCTATGCGATGACGTTCAAAGTAGAGACATCCCTGCTTTACACCGGTGAGGCATCACTCATCCAGACGGGCTTGCAGAAATGGATTAGACTATGGCCCTCGCCCTACAGAGACCAAGAACTGTGCGAGATGCAAATAGGCACGGAAATGGTCAGCAGCGGATGGAAACGTGTCGGCTTTATGCGGCATGCCCCCGAATACTGCCTCGTTACTTACCTCATCCTATCCCGCATACGGAGCAAAGAGGATAAGGTAGCTGCTCGTGCTGACGGCAAAGATGTAAAGTGTGACGAGGCAGACATGGCCCTGCTGAATTCCCTAATAACCGAGTTCCGGTGCCTGAGACCCATCCATTCAGCTTAGGAGTGTACAACGACAACCGCGCCTCGGATGGTCCCTCCGTAGCACAACACCATTTGGAAGCAATAATGAGAAACACGACCGGAGGGCTAGTCAAATAAACACCGTCTCATCAAGTAAATACTGCATAATTTCCCCTCTGTATAAAACTCCCGAATCTACGGCCACCCGCCATCAAACATTGTATCTTGGAGGACATGGCCACGGAACCTTGTTTATGGAATGCACCCCGTACGGTGTTACGACTCCCCGGAGTGCGCCAAGCGGTCTCGTCTGCTCTCTCCTCTAGGTTGAAAGCTGCTGGGTCATCGCTTGGTCATCGCATGTTAAGTGAAGCCATCAGAATTGGGGCGGACTTATGTCGGAAAGTATGAGACATGGACATACTGGACTCTTCGTATGACGACCCGTATGACGACCCCAACCCCGCCTTGTTCGGAAAAGCTACTGGCTCGTCCTCTTCTGGTGAGGATTTGTGGGTTGTGTACCGCCAATTCCGGTCGTAGTAGGAGGCGTTATATCCTGTCTGGCAATTGCCGACAAGGTCGGCCGACAAGAACGCTGCGGGATAAAGACACACATTCTTGCACTATTCGATTATCCCTGCACTACACGGACAGCAACTAAAATTAGACAACCTGGGGAAGCCCGGGGGTGTCTGGGGTAGCGCGGGGGTTGTTAATCAGGTATATTTGACGGCTCTCTGCCCCGTCCTTCTCCTAAACACACCACTAACTACAATACGCCTACAATTATGTGCCCTCGCCTCTTCCCGACATCCTTCTGACATCTTTGTTCGTTTCCAACTTACCCTCCATGACCTGAGGCCCGAGGTCGTCGCACACAATGATAGGATACTCTATCTATGATGTTCCGTTGCCGGTCATCGCTGCCTTGGCAGTGTCACTCTCCGTCGTCTACTGGGTTGGCTGGGTGATCTATGCACGTTGCTTCCACCCACTTGCAAAATATCCTGGCCCCTTCTTGGCATCCATCTCGCGGCTGTGGGTAGTCAACGAAGTCAGGAAGGCAAACGCAGAGAAGACGCAGAGAGACCTTCACACCCGGCTTGGTCAGTCATGTCTACATCTCAGAGATGCAGCACAGCCTTTTCTAATACTAACCTACCTTGCAGGCACCATCGTCCGAATTGCTCCAAACGAAGTCATCATCTCTGACCCTGAAGCAGTAAAAATTATCTACGGCATCAACTCTGGTTTCACAAAGGTCCATTGGCTAGCACGTGTGTTACCGCGTAGTCACTCTCTTATTGCTAACTTCCCGAGATATACAGACCGATTTCTACTCAATTTGGCGACCAGCATGGTGTAAGACCGTTTCTGAAATCCATTTGTCGCTTGCATCCGGCAGGCTTGTCACTGACTGGTATTCACAGGCAGGTATCCGGACCACTTTTCTTCGCTAGACGAGCGTGTCCATGCCAGCCGACGCAAGATAACCAACAATCTCTACTCCATGTCCAACATCACCCGCTCAGAAGACAGCATTGACATGTGTACCGACATGCTGGTGAGGAAGTTGACCGAGTACGAGAAGTCGGGAAGGGCCCTCGATATGGCCAAATGGTCTCAAATGTACGTGAGCGTGATCTCTTGTACACATTGTACCGTGCTGTGTCTCCTGCTTACTTTAGTGATTTTCAGGTATGCTTTTGATGTCGTTGGACAACTCTTCTTCAGCCGTATGTTTGGCTTTATGGAGACTGAGCAGGACCACCGGGGTTACATTCAGTCACTCGACCTGCTACTGCCCGTCTTAGCCGTTGCCAGCGTCATGCCATCCTATCTTCGCACTGTTTTTATGCTGGGAGGTGCCTTATTCCCACAGGTCTTTGTCGCCCTCAAGAGCTTGAAAGACATCGAAAATGCAGCCGAGCTTTGTATATCGGAGCGACAGGCACTACTGGAGCGTGGCGACAACATTGCGCGGCCTGATCTCCTGTCAGGCCTCTTCGCCACAGTCCGTGATAAGGGTGAAAAGGTCGATTTCACAATGACAGAGGTCAAGTCCGAAGTCTACGTTGCGCTGTGAGTAAACTTCAAAGTGTTTTCTTCTTCTTCTTTCCTTGCTTTCCCTTTCGTTCCACTTGTCAAACTGTGCACGATTCAGCACGTCATCCGTCTTCCACGTCACACTAAATATCCTTGTCCCATTCAGGTTTGCTGGTTCGGATACCACTGCCGCTGCAGTCTCGTCCATTTTGTACCATCTCTTGAGGAACCGTGCTGCCTACGACAAGCTCACAAAGGAGATCGACGACGCCACAAAGTCAGGCGCCTTAGGCATTTCGTCTATTCGATACAAAGAGGCTGCCAGCTTGCCCTACCTCGATGCCTGCTGTAAAGAAGGCATGAGGATGCACCCAAGCGTCGGTCTGAGCCTTCCGAGAGTCGTTCCTGCGGGCGGATGCCAGATTTCCGGAAAATGGTTTCCAGCCGGGACTCGGGTTGGTGTCAACGCGGCTGTCATCCACTTTGACAAGGGGAGTTTTGGCCAAGATGCCGACGAGTTCAATCCGGACCGCTGGTTACGGGACGATGCAGTAAACATGGACCGTCACATGTTTCAGGTATGATTTCTTTCAGTCTCATGATGGCTTTCTACAGCGCGCCTGCCTTCAAAATCTGACAATGACCTCGCATAACTAGTTTGGTGGCGGATCTAGAACCTGCATTGGGAAGAACGTAAGTAGCACACGCCCCCTTTTGTCTACCTACGAAGCATTGCTAACTGGAACGCGATAGATCTCCCTTTGTGAAATGTACAAAATGATCCCGACCCTCCTTCGCACATTTCACATGGAGCTCGTTGAGCCCAAAAAACCATGGACCACACACAACTATTGGTTTAACAAGCCGAGCGGGGTTAACACGCGGCTGAAACTAAGGGGTCGGTGAACATAAGAATGGACAGGAAGTATATTGTGAGAGAGGATCCCCGGAGAGACCACTGCATTCACGGTCATCTCTTTCAGTTTACCCTACTTCTTCGCGAGGTCTTCTGTTTTATGTGAATTCCTTAACCGTTTGCTTTTGGAACTTAGCGTTGGCACGGAGGCAGCAAACCCTCCTTCTCATGCCCAGTCATCAACTGCTAAGCACTTTTGCGTCTGCCCACTTTCCAGTCTGCCAGAAATCGAGCAAAAGCTTTCTTCTATTTTAGTCCCGGAACACCGATGTGACCTCTACTCCTAGTAGGTGGTCAAATATGTTGTCCTCCCACGTTGGCTCGAAACCATGGCCCTGTTCGCTGTCATCGTACATGGCTCCAGCCATACACCATTCAGATGTTGGCTCGCAGACAGGGTGGCGTCTTCTTCCCATACATTGCCTGCCACGACAATTTTACTCGCGGACACATGAACAGAGATATTTGTGTCTTCCGGCCATGAGAGGTACCGATACGGCTCTGGCCAGTCCACGAAGCGAGCGACTTGTTTTCTCGTTATCTTGCCGCCCGACGTCATCTCGAGGATCATCAAAATGTCTTCAGTCCACACGTACTGCGACGCGAGTGTCCTAAGTTCTGCGTTTTGACCTGCAAGATATGTTACTGTCCTTGTGCTTGCTACAGGGTCGATATTATCGGCACCCTTCCCAATGTGGAAATCATAGACCCTCAATTTCAAGACGAAGTCAGCCGGCCCTGGTGTTGTGAAATAGCCAGAGAGTGCAAATACCAGAAGCTTGGAGTAAGGCGGCCGGCCCTTGTCGATCCAGAGCGTTCGAGGCGTACGCTCGGCTGCCGCTGAGATTGGCGCAACGGCCCGGCAGTCCAGTATTTTGCATGGGACAATCGCGATCCCGCCGCTCGTAGACTGGATCCGGACCTGCCATACCAATACAGAAGACAAAATCGCAGACGTATATTGCACTGACTCTCCAGTATTGTTATGAAAGTATTTTTATATTGTATATACATGAGACCTCGGGTATGGGAGCCAGGCAAAGGTGCAAACAGCGTGTTTAGATTAGGTGGCACCCTTCAGACTTGCTTAGTCTCACCATGTGTAGTTCATGCTCCCGTCTTGCCGCCGTTCTCCATCCCGTCCATGTCACTGCTTGCGGCTTTTGTTTGCTGGTCGTCAATGATGTTCCCTTCCATATCCTCGGCACGGACAGCAGCAGCACCGTAGCCTCTACGAAGGTGTGCGCCTAGCCCTTGGACAAGTCATGTTGATGGCGCCGCTCCCGCTGAACGAAGTCAATGCGATGCTCGTTGTGTCCTCTTATGGCGCCTCACCCATAAAGGTCGGTGAAGACGTGATGACTGTCGCGCACTCCGTCTTTGGTGCCGCATATGTGTCAACTATCTCCCTCCAGTGGGCCACGATGACGGGACGGCCGCCAATCATTTCGTCACACTATTTGCGCCAGTGCACGGCGCTCCTCAACGTCTACCACGCAACCATGCAAGATGGAATGACCGTCGCCACAACGCTGCTATGCAATATCCTCCACCAAAAGCTGTCAGTGAAACCAGGTGGTGAGGCCGACGACGACAGTGACGGATTCTCTTCGTGGAAGGGTCGGTGGCTGCACCTTTTCAGTATGTTCATGCCTCTCCATCTTGTGTCGCCATTCTGTTTGGTTTGCCTGCGCCCGTCTTACTGGTTCGTCGGATGCGTTGCAGCTTTGCCCCGATCTAGTCTTCTCAAGCTCAGCTACTTCACACGGCTGATTTATGCCACCCGCTCGCCTGATGAGTTGTGGATTGGGCGGGAGGCTCAGTGTTTTGTCAGTGGCGAAAATACCAGTATGCGTGCCGACGGTAATGCCGGTACGAACGGCTTCCCACCGCGGAACGATACTGCTAAGGCCGATTCGAATCCAAATGAAAAGGATTTGGCTGCCTGTCGATACTCTGCTTTGGTGGTGCAAACTTACAATGAGATGGAGGATGCACTCCTTAATGAGATATCGACCCAGATGATGATGTGCGTGGGCTACGCGTCTCTAGTGCTTGCGCACAACTACCGGAAGACATCATTGCACGAAGAGTTTGTTTACATGCTTCTCATCGCCCAGAACCAGCAATTTACAATGAGTATCGTCGTTTCGCCTCTCGTAGAGGGAGCCATTCTTGAGGCGATGCGTGTCCTGAAGCTGCAGGCATACTCAAGACCACGATTCTCAGACCACGATTCTCAGAGCAGCAGCAGCAAGAAGACTTTTTACAGGGTGGAGTCTTTGATGCACAGACGAACGCCCCGGGACTCGTCTGCAGTGATCAGTATGACGGCGCGAACTTTGTTTATTTTGCCGACTCTAACCTTCCGGCAGCCGACATGGGAATGATCTTTTCAAGTATGGAAAAGTTTTTCACTGGCGTGTATGTTCCCTTTGACGATATTGAATAATACGGTTACCTTTTCAGGTATCATCTCCACGACGTTCTCTACGTTTCTAGTTGCATACGCAAAATAGTCTCCATGTTGCCTTAATAATATCCAGCTTGGACAGCAGAGCATGTGTTTGAACCACACGCACCACGCACAGCGGCACCTGGTTACACAATGCACAAGGCTATGTTTTTCAAATACAGTATAGATCATAGCAATAAATATATAAATTCAGCTATAACAGTGGGAGCCTTTCATCTCTCAACCACGGCTGTCTTTTCTTCAGTCCTGCCCAGCCCTGACAAACTTTTCTCCTACCACTTACATCAGTCGCACACCCTGCTTGTGAGCTATTTAGACGGCCAATCGCATATGGCACAGCGTCCGTCAATACGGTCAACTTTGTCAGTCACGAGGATCTTGACGAGTCGCGAGGTGCGTCGGTGTGGCATGAATGGGATGGCGCCGCTCTCAGTATACTTTACTCAGTCCGCGTTTGGTTCTTTAGTCAGCACAACTAGAACGCCACGCAGCAAGGGGCCGTAGAGAGGCCAGAGGGCTACTATGAGATTAAATCTGCGCACGCCAGCCTGGTGCCCAAGAACATTCATAGGGCGACGATAGACACATCACGAGAATCACCGACTGGGAGCAAGCCGGCCGGTACCCCGAGTATTTGAGAGTATATAAAAGCATACAATACATCATAGAGATGCGGCCAATGTACGACCACTTCTACAATGCCATCGACTAAGCCTTCGACAACTAGTCAGAAATTGGCAAGCATCGTGACGAGCTGGCCTGCGAGCAGAGTATTTAGACGTACTTCACAACCTGTGGCAACCTGGATATGATGGCAAAGTCGAGGGAGGTGGCGTTGCCAAAGCCGAGAAGAGGGATGCAGTGACAAGAGACGCACACGAACCGTATAAATTCCAGGTGTCTTACTTTTATAACTCGTTAGCCGACGGGTCACTTACTCTCGCCCAGCAGGAGGCTGTCGAATCCATGCTAAATGCATTCCCATCGGATCTCTTGGACGATAATGGCAAGCATCATTCTCGAAGACAGAAAAGAGGCCAAATGGATTTTCGGCTGCTTCGGTACGGAAACGTCCCTGAAGTTGTCCATGACTAAAAGATGCGGCCAACAATGTCTGCACAGGAGTACGAGGAGCCGGATACGCGGAAAGAGAAACAGGGAAGAAGGTACCTTGCATACCCACTGTTCGGCTCTCGAGGCGCACCCCCTGAATACTGCGTCGTAGCAACATGCGGCGCTAGAACGACGGCTACCACACGATTGCCGGCCTTGGGTACTCAGCTGCCGGCCCCTCCCCCCCTTTTTCTTTTCGCCATACGACGTGGTTGTCTCGCATCGCAACACTGTTGTCAAGAATACACCTTTTATTCACACATCCATTTATGATGCACTTACGTCTTTCCTTTGCACAGAGTGTGCCCGTACCTTTACACTTTCGCCTCTTCCTTTTTTACTCCGCCGTCCGGTATCTCGAAGCTGGATCGTGGTATGCCATCCGCGCGTCGACTATGCATACATTGTGCGAGCTTACGGAGTAGAAGGCACTTCGAGCTTACGGAGTAGAAGGCACTCAGGTGCACCATTTTTAGACGGCCCCTAAAATAAGATATCTAACATTACTTGGTGAGGTTTAATTATACGCCGAAAAAAATACCATACACTCCGTAGACATTACGCGTCAACCACAGCTGCCCCGCATATATTGCTTTTTCAGACCCCATTTTATCGGCCGGCCGGTGGACGCTACCCGCAGCTTCTCCTTACGCAGCAGCCGCATGAGGTCAAGAGCTCAGCTTGCTGCTGCACCCAAGCCGCCGTGTTGGGCAGTGGCCACGTCAGGCTGTTGGCCCACTCGGGAGCCCCGGTCGTTGTGAACGGTTCGTCCAACGGCTATCCCCTGTCTCTTGAAATTGTCTAACCGCCGGCGAACTCCATTCCTCTCATTTAATAATGTGGCTGCATCCTGTGGTTGCATCCTGTAGTTGCACGCTGTCTCCCAAAATAAACATCCCCTAGTTTGTCACATTCCTGACACCCATGATTTTCAAAAATAAGCGAAATTCACATCCATTTGCAGGGCACGACTTTTTTCACTTCATAGAATACGGGGTAGGCACGATAGTCTAGATCTTCCTTCCCAGGGTACGCACCAGGGAGAACGCCTGCGTATTTTACAGGACGTGCACGGACTAAGCCATAAAGAGAAGTAACGCATGTACTGCCGCCAATCACCTTCATAAAGGGGAACCACGGGAGTACAAGCCCTTGTGTCGGGGGTCTCCTTGTCTTTCTTTATCCGGCTTAGAATATCAGGCGAGGTGGCAGGCTTTTTCCAATAATTGATGACTAGATTTTATTTAGGAGGCGAAATTTTGCCTCGCCTGTTCAATTTTTTTTCTATCCTTTACAGAGTACGTTTCAGGGAGAGAATGGCTCGAAAATAATGTGGACCGAGACTTGTCTTAGGACCGGGATATATTGGGCGCGTTGTCTTCCAATCCCAACTCCTGCACTCCGTTCTGGAAAGAAGTCCCTGTTCCTATTTTCGTTCGAAGTGTTTTGTCCGTCACTGCCAACAAAAGATCCCCAGTCTCCGGTATGCACCCTTTCCCTCCCGACGCCCAGAGGCTTCATTATGGCCCACGCGGTTGAACCCGCTGCTAAGCTCACTTGAAAGTGTACACAACTCCGAAACGACGTTCTTTGTTGCGTCCTTTTGCTACCACGTACCCCTTTTTTATACTGCGTATTTTCACAGGTTCCCCTTTAATATGCTCTTTGCTGCTGTTTTCTGTACTGGCCACGCACATGGCTCTGCAAATGTATTATTTTCTTGGCAGAGCTATTCAACATGGTGCATCCAATCTGGGACCACCTCTTTATTGGAGCTAATAAACGGAAGTCTTCGTGATGCACGATACAGCCGCTCCACGCTGCGCATGTATACGTACGTAACGCTCCATCCAGCCCAGCTAAGCTCTTCTAGTCCAATATTTATAGCATGTCACAAAAGGGGAACAGAAAAAAAAAACCGGAACAAAACAATACCGTTTATTCTCTACACGCGGCCTGTTGCCATTGAAACTGTGGCGGCCGTCGAGGTATTTCAATTTTGACCTACTCAACATGCAATTTGTGCGGGATCTACAAGGTCGGCAATAGTTGGGCCCAGCTAGACAAACCTGTTTACGTCTTAGTAGGTTCGCGTTCCCAAAGGCCTCCTAAACATGCGATCACTGCCAGCACTAGAACCCTGGACTAGTCAGGAGATGAGCCGTATGCCGCAGATTTATCTTTTATGTGTGTTTTAGAAAAAAAGAAAACAATAAACGATAGTCCCTGTAGTGTAGAAGTCGGGATTGATTATCTACTCCATTGACGTTGCTTCAGCCACAGCTGAGATTTGTTCGGTGACCAAACTTCCAAACCACCCTTTACCAAGTATATTCTTCGTCCTGTTTGTCTATTCCACGGTCTCTCCGCATCGCCAGCGACATATTCTGTCCTGTCTTTGGCCTTGTGGGGAGGATGGTCCCCTTGCACATAGAACAGCAACGTCTATCCTAGGCAAGCGACAGCATTGTCATCCCCGAGCCGCTCATGGCTACGACCCGTGGACCGTCCCGGGACTGGTTTCCTCATCGACACGATCACAAGCTTCTTGGACATGGGCCAGTGCAAATTGCCATCCGTCAATGTGCCGTATTGCAGAGCCGCCGCTCGCTACAAGCTCAGCATCGCAGAGCTACCAAAAATGCCGTCAGCGGCTGGCCGCGGTCCAACAGCTTCGCCAGTCCTTCAGACACGCACGCCATCGCAACGGCCTACTGGAATGTCTCGGTCGGCCGTCCACGAAAGACAAGCAACCCCACGACCGCTGATGAGCAGTACCGCGTCAGCAGCTTCTCCCCTGTGCTCGCCCTCAGCGCCCACAACGGCCTCGGCCAGGCCCTCCCGGCCGTTGTCACGCAGTCCCTATCCGCCAACCTGAATCAGTTCCGATTCTCGCCGCCGCAACAAGACACGAAACGAAAGAGTCTAGACAGCAATAGCACGCAAACGGTCCACGAAAAGTATACTAGCAGCAGCTGCAGCATACTCGACGGCGAAGAAGGCTACCATGATATGTTCACGGACAGGGAAAGAACAATAGAGGAACACGTGCACCGCACCTCCACGGCACGGAGCAGGAGAAGCAGCATTCGCGAGGCCTACGAGCGGGCAAAAGTGCGAGGGCTGGAGCTGGAACGATCGCCCTGTGCACGCGTTTTCTTCGAGTGTACCGTCTACCTCCTGCTTCTCAGCTTTGTTTATTTCTTTCTCGTCGGGATGCCCCTGTGGAGGGGAGCGGTGTACGAGCTGTACTGGCTATTCACGAGCAAACTTAACGTTGTTTGGGGCTGGTCCATCACGATCGGCATCGCACTGTTGTACGTTTCTAGGTCGATGTCTTCATATTCTTCTGTTTCCTTTCACCCCCCCCCTTCTCTCCATTTTCTACCAACACTTTCCTTGCCGCTTCAGAGGGACTAACTCGCAGACAGTCTGGCATTCGGGCCACTACTGATCCTGTTCGAAGACGAGCCGGCGCTTGTCTCAGGTGAAGTCGTCAGCGGGCCGCTCGTGGACCGCAGCAACCGTCGTGGTGTACGCAACACGGCGCTCCTCATCCCCTGCTACAAGTCGGCCGGCGTCATCGGATCGACACTAGAGGCCGCGCTGCGCATTTTCCCTCCTTCTCACATCTTCGTCATTGCCAACGGCAACTCACCGACGCCGCTCGACAATACCGGTGACATCTGCCGCACCTACGGCGTTAACCACATCTGGTCGCCCGTCGGCTCCAAGATTGTTGCCCAGTTTGTCGGCTGCCACGCCGCCACAGCCTTTAAAAATGTGCTATTCGTCGACGACGACTGCGCGTTGCCGCCAAATTTCCCCGTCGTCAGCGACCGTCTAGGCATCGACCGCGTCCAGTGCATCGGCTATACCATCAAGAGCGTCGGCGCCGGCGGCAGCCGAGGAACGTGGTGCCAGCAGGCGCAAGATCTGGAATACAAGATATCGGGTCTGCAGCGGGCCCTAGCGGGTAAGCTAGGCAGCGCCACGTTCCCCCACGGCGCCATCTCGCTCTGGGACCGCCAATTTCTTATCCGGACGTTCCACGACCACCCCGGCTTCTCCGTCTCGGAAGACTGGTTTTTTGGCCATAGCTGCCGACGGTTGGGCGGCCGCATCAAAATGTGCACAGCGATATTTGTCGAGACAGAGACGCCGGCATCCGTGTTCTTCGCAGGACACGGGGGCAGCCGGGGCGGCTTCGGCGAGATGACCGTGTTCAAGCAGCGCTTTCTGCGCTGGAACTTCTTTTTTGTCAACGGCATGTGGTACAATATGTCTTATGTGTTATTCAGCTGGAAGCTGGGCTGGTGGGAGATCGGGGCGAAGATCTTCGTCTTGCAAGAGGTGAGAAACAAGAAGAAGAACTGCGCAGCGCGCGTGGGTGGGGCCGGTATATGTGCTTACGTGTTTGAAAATACTAGGTTTACGAAACACTTCTCTACCTCATGGCGCCCTTCGTCATCCCGATTTCGTTTATCGTCCAGCCGGCGTTCTGTGCCTACTTGTATGCTGCCACCATCATGCTCTACTTTGTCAACGTTGTCATTTTCAACCTCGTGCACCTCCGTAGGCGCAAGGAGAGTATCAACTGGACCGTGTGTCTTTTCTACTATGTACGTCGAAACAAACAACGCAATCATCATACCCCAGAGTAGTACCGGCCCCCCCTCAATTTCTGGTGCAATGCTGGCCAGTGCCGCTTTATGCGTTGCTGTTCCGGAGCTAACACATATGTTATCGTCTCAGTCGGTTTACAAACTGGCGCTGTGCTTCGTCAACATTACCAGCTGCTACTGGTCCCTCTTCAAATACGGCCGCTACTTTGCGCGACGCCACCCGAAAGTCGTCGAAGACGAGAAAGCTGTCGAAGTGGTTCTTCGCCTCCAAGAGATGCCGCAGGTCATCGCGCGGAACAGCAGTACCAAAAACCCAGATGCGGACGAGCCGCAAAGCGACGGGGAGACCACGAGCTCCGTAACGACACTAACCGCTCTAGGCCTGGCCAGCGGCAACGTCAGCCCGCTGCTTTCCGGGAGCAACACGAGCACGCTAATCGACCACAACGGCAACGATAATCAAAGCAGCACCTCGGCAGGTGAGGGTGACGGCCCTCTGGCTGATTGCATAACCGATTCTGTAACAGATATCCCGGCGATAATACAAACACCCTGTCGAGCATTCTTCCGAGGCGGAATGGACGAGGAGGTTGACGTGGGACTTCGCAAGAAGACGAATTGGTCACAAAGTATGGTATAATATACAGAAAAGTAACTAATAAAGGCCGCTTGTTCTTGAAAACATTACAGCCTTGTAAATGTATCGCTTTTTTTACGGCGTCCTGACACTGTTGATCATCTAGCTTCACCTATCGTAACTAGATTCAGGCATCCGTCCCATCACAGCTTTGTCTTTTGCATTTATGCCTGCCAGAACTTACTTGCTTTGAGGACGAGTGACTGGATGCCTGCGGCAAGACGCTTGCCATCAAGTTCACTATGGTGTGCACAATTGGACGAGAAGGCTGAGCAAGAGGCAGGACAAGAAAAGGTGGGGTTCCGTACTACGCGTGCCTTTGCAGACGGCGGGCTTGATGTCTACGTCAGTGTCTTCAGTGCCAGTATTCCAAACCATGGGCCTGCCCAACATCGTGGCCGACAACTAGACCGCCACCAGCATACTGGCCGCCGAAGTCGTCACGGTAACAATCACCGTGTATTGTCTGCTCCAGAGGCGTTTGAAGCAGGAGCGGTATAGGGCGGTTGTGCACGAGAGAACCGACAACGCCCTCACCATCTGCCTCTTACAAGAATGTATCCATCTAGCATGACCCTTTTCTGTGCTGTTGTAGATGCTCTGTACAGCCGAGCGCAGTCTTGCATGTATGCCTTGTCATCGTGTCCCCCTTTGATCGCCTAGATTCCCGATGTTTGTTGTCTAGAGACAATACGTCGGACACAGTATCAACATACATATGTTGCAAACGCTAGCCTGGCCTGGACACCTAGCAAGATATTCTATGAAGATCTGATCTAGCCAATGACAAGGTACGCACTGAAAGTAGCAAAGGCCAGTCCCGTTGGGAAATTCACCAAGGCTTATCTCTACGCCTTATTTGGTAGTATTGCCGTTTTCTTGGGGCACATCACGCACGAAACGCGCCCTTAGCTTTAGTATTGCAATATGCTTACAGTGGCTTACAGTGTTCAAAACTGAGCAAACGATTACGTTAAGTTTCTAAAGTAAATATAATACTATTTTAACTTAATAGGTACAACTTTTTTTGACGAAAGGTTGTTCCAATAAATTAACGATTGCTAAGCGGCCACACACACTACTTTCCGTTATTCACCTACCCACCTTACAAACATCACATCACTGCACCACCCCAAGGAAGCCGCAGCGGCAACCCAGTGAGAAAGCCACCCTTAACCCACAACCAATTAGATGGTACACAGCCAGCTGCACAACATATCAGCAACACCTTGACAACGCAGCGAACCCCTAGAGATGGCATAGTACAGGCTTCTACCGGTGGGATACTACCGGGGTTTTACTGTTAGCGTCAGGCGTTGAACTATTGGTTCTCCGGGCGTGAGACAGCACTGTGTAAAACTACGGAAACGACACACTGCCACCTGTTCTACGATCTCACTATCATTCAATGCGAATGAAAAGAGATGGCGTGCAACTGTGCTCGCAGATAATGCGACCCCGGCGCGGTAACGGCTTAGCCGTCCACCGCGCTTAGGCAGGCCGCCAATCTTATATCTAAACGCGCTTCGGGAATTGGCAGGGCTGATTGCGGGGGACAGCGTCATCATCCACAGATAGGGATGGGAAATTGAACACGCCGGAGCCGGGTTGAGCTGCGATTCTGGCTTCTCCAGTCATGCCACTCTAGGCGAAACTGAATACTGCTTCGTAATCTGGAAGCGCCCTTAAAAGGCGTTTTATCTTGCAGTTCAGCTGGCTCACCTGGTCCAACCGTGGCTCGCCCTTGTTCCCAAAAGACGCCCCTTCTCGTTCCCATCCTCCCCTCGGTCCGCACACGTCAAAGGAAAACGAAAATGACACTTACACGCACTGCTCCGAGTGAGCCTCGGTTAGAGACCATCCACGCCGATGTTGTCGTCGTCGGTGCCGGGCTGTCGGGGCTGAGGGCCGCCGTCGGCATCCACCGAGCCGGGCTATCCGTTGTCGTTCTCGAGGCGGCTGACCGCGTGGGCGGCAAGACGCTCAGCGTGGACGCATCGACACCGGGCCGGGGCAAGGTCGACCTTGGGGCCGCGTGGATCAACGACACCAACCAGAGCGAGATGTACGCTCTGGCGCGCGCCTTTGGTTTCGACCTGGTGCAGCAGCTGTGCACCGGGTTCACACTGTTCGAGGACAAGGATGGCGCCGTGGTGGCGGTGCCGTTTGGCTCGTATCACGGCGACAATGAGGTCTCTGCCCCTGACGTTAAGATCTTCATCGACCGCCTGGAGCGGGACATTGCCGCCGCGCATCCTAGTAAGCCGCACCTGAGCCCGCGCGCAAAGGAGTTGGACGGCGTCACGTTCCGCGCCTATGCGGAGCAGACGGGCCCGGAGGCCGCCCTCTTCGCCGAGAGCATCAGCCTCGGCTTCCTGGGTGTGCAAGCCGAGGAGATGAGCGCGCTGTACATGATCGACTACATCCAGAGTGGCACGGGCCTGGCCAACATGGTGTCTGACAGCAAGGACGGCGGCCAGTACCTCCGAAACAGACAGGGTAGGTGGTGTTGTTGTTATTGTTACTAAGTATCTCCGGCTGTTCCTGGCGGCTGACCGATCGCAGGCAACCAGACTTTCTCGAAGCGGCTCGCCGCTCTCTTACCCAGCGGCTCTGTACGTCTGTCGACGCCCGTCGTGAGCATCAGCCAAATGCCGCGGCAGCCCGGCGGTAGGTGTATCGTTCGCACGACCGATGCCGCCGGCGCGACCGTCTTTGCCTGCCGGCGCGTCATCGTGTCCGTCCCGACCACGCACTATGCAAACATCGAGTTCGACCCTCCGCTACCGCCGGCAAAGCGCGCCCTGGCCACGGAGACGGCGCTGGGCTACTATGCCAAGACCATCTTCGTCTTCGCCCACCCGTGGTGGCGCGACGCCAACCTGAGCGGTGCCATCGAGTCGCAGCGTGGCGCGCCCATCACGCTGACGCGCGACACCTGCGTCGAGGCCGACGGTCAGTACAGCATCACCTGCTTCCACGTCGGCGACAGCGGCCGCCGCTGGTCCAAGTGGTCGGCAGCCGAGCGCCGCCGCCAGGTCAGCGCGCAACTTGATGCCGTCCTTGGCGCCGCTGCCCGCGAGCGTGGCGTGCAGCCGCTAGCGCCGATTGCCGTGATCGAGAAGGAGTGGGTCAAGGACACGTGGGCGCACGGCGCGCCGTCGCCGGTGATGATGCCAGGAACGCTGACGGAGGGGCCGGACGCCGGCGGGCGTGCGCTGCGGCAGCCGTTTGAGCACATCCACTTTGTGGGGACCGAGACGGCGCTCGTGTGGAAGGGCTACATGGAGGGCGCGGTGCGGTCAGGCATGCGGGGAGCACACGAGGTGATAAAGAGCCTGGAGAGCCCGGCAGCCGTGGCCACGAGCAATCTATAGGCGGACGGTGTGTCACGGGGAGCTCAAAATGGAGGTCTGGCACAGATTTATATCTTTCATAGTATCTTTAAGTCTATTCTATCAACACTACTACTACTACCCCCCGCCGTCGCTCACGTCATGCCTATGCACAGGCCGTGCTTTTCTAGCGTCAGGTAGAAGCCGTAGGGCCCGTAGAGGTTCTCGTCCTTGTCGTTCCACATGAACTGCAGAGCCTCGGAGATGATCATCAGATGCTTCATCTGATACGTGCCGTAGGCCAGCTCGCGGAACAGAAAGGTACGCTGCTCCGTCTTGCGGATGCACGAACCAGCGACCACGTACGGCCATAGTAGCGTGCAGCGGTAGATGGACGTCTTGAGCGCCTCGGCGTGTGCCATCATGGCGTCGATCTCGCGCTCTACCGCGGCTATGGTGTTGGCGCCCGGCCTCTGGGAGCCGCGCAGGGCCGTGTTGAGGTAGATGGTGAGCCCGTGCCGGTAGGTCTCGGCGGCCAGGCGTCGCTGGTTCCAGTCGTCGGGGTCTTCTGACGGCGGTGGCAGCGGCATCTTCCAGGCGTCAATCAGGCGCTTCAGCAGGTAGAACCGCGCCAGCGAGTCTTGCGACGGCTCGCGCGTGCCCGTACTGGCCTGCTCGGCCAGGCACTGTGATGCCAGCAGGTTGACCTGCGGGATGAGCTCAAACAGGCCGTGGCCGCCCGCAAACATGGTCCCAAACGTCGTGTAGGAGCTGATGTTATCGAGCGACAGGATGAAGCCGTCGTACTGCAGCGTGCGCCGCGCGTCGCAGCCGGATGGCGCGATAGAGTTGACAAAAACAAGGTAGGCATACAGCTCGAGGCTAAGGCCGAGAATGTTATTGCCCAGGGTCAGGCTGCCCGTCATATTGTTGTTGCTGCTCGTGTTTACGCCGCCGCCGCCGCTGCTTCTGGCACCGCGCCTGTCCGTGAGCAGCGACTCTCGCGGCGGCGACGGCTGCACCGACGGCGACAGCGGTGGAAGCAGGCTCATGACCAGTGTGCGGCTGGCGCGCAGCAGCCGGAATGCTGCGCCGCTGGCCTCGCCCGAGATGGCCTGGGATGTGATGAGTATGTAGTGCGGGAATGAACCAGACAAAGAAATAGGTAGACAAGCGTCAAGTACCTCGTAGTGATACGCAATGATCAAGATCAACAGCAGCACCTGCGCCCGTGATCGGTCCGTCTTGTCAAACCCTGACAGCTCGGCCCGCAGGCCGTGGACGAGCGCGCTATAGTGCATCTGCGTGGCCCGCTGCACCTCCGTATCCGACGACGCCCGCTTGAAGGCCAGGTGCGTGCCACTCAACGCTAGCAGGCCGTGCATGAGCAAATCGTTGACGCACGCCACGGGCATGACGACGGTGACAAACGGGTTGCTCTCGGCCCGCACGGGGGCTAGCGCCGGCGCCGTGTACGCCAGGTAGTGGCTCAGCAGCATCGGAGACGCAGCAGTTAGCGAACAGGGGCGGTCCGGCGGCGTGGAAAAGGGCCATTCGAGTGGTGGCAATGCAGAGTCTTGGCGTGGGACCTGTGGGGGTGGCGGCGGAGACGGAGACCGAGGCAGAGACGGAGACGGAGATGATGGGGATGCGGACGGTGACGCGGACGCGGCTGTGGCACTGGCTACCGTCGTGGACGTGGTGTTGTTAAAGGCGAGGTTGCCCCAGCCTAGACTGTCGACGTGGGCGGGTCCGCCTAGCTCCGGTGCGGCAAAGCCCACCCAGGAGGATAAGGCGTTCGGGGGCGAGCCGGCGCGGAGGTGAGTGATCATGTCCGGACATGCATCGAGTTGGAACAGCTCTACGAGATCCGACATGGCGTGGCTCGGCGGTCTAGTAACGGCGTCCTGGGTGCCGGTATCATAAGCGCCGCGCAGCCCCTCCAGCAGGAGGCGCGGAGAGAGTTCTGTGTCAGGGGGGTGGGAGGCCTGCGACGCCTGCGACGCGTGAGAAGGCACAGGCGGCCAGCGGCAGGCCAGGTAGTTGCGGCGGCAGCCAGCGCACTCTGGGCGCGTCTCGTCGCACTTCTTGCGCCGTCCCCGGCAGGTCAGACAGCCAGTCTTTGTCCTGGAGAAGCGCTGGCAAGGCCGCTGGGCAGTCCGAGCAGTGTGAGCCGGAGCGCGCGCCGTTCCTTGCTGCGGGGCCATGGCTGGGGCGCTTATCTCAACGTAAGGTAGTGGTGGAGCGACGTGCTGGAGCAGGAAATGGAGAGACGAGGTTAAAAATGAAGAAGCATAACGCAGCGGTTGGGAAAATGGGCCGGAAGCAGACGAGAAGGCGATAAGAGGGGGGGGGGGGGGGGGGGGGGTAATGGGAATACGGAAATATGGACTTAGCGCGCACCGCGGTTAGTTGATGGGGCGGGGGGGCGGCGAGATTCGTGGCATGTGTAGATCAGGTCAATCAGTTGCATTGAGGTTATGTTTCACACATAAAAATCAAGCGAGACAGTCTGAGCAAGGCGCAAAGTAGGGGCGTGGACGTAGATATAAGATGAAACTCTGATTCTTGCATAGGTTGTACTGCATTCCTGAATCAGGCATACACTCTTTCGCAACTATCCAGACTAGACGTGCTCCTATAAACATAAACATGGCCAGCAGAAAGCGAACCGGCCACACCGGCTTCGTCAACCCTCCCTCGCTGCCGGACCCCGGGTTCTACTCCTACGCGGCCAGCATCGACGGCGCCGGCCGGCATATTCTGACGTCTGGCCACGTCGGCCAGGCCGCCGACGGCAGCTGGCCGGCCACGTTCCGCGAGCAGGTGGTCCAGGCCATTGAGAACCTGAGCAGGAGCCTGGAGGCAGCTGGCGCGTCCATCCGCCACGTCGTGCAGCTGCACTTCTACTGCGTGCGCTGGGACCCGGCCACCGGGGGTGACCTCGTCGAGCCCGTCGTTGCGTTTATGACGGAAAAGTACGGCGTGCAGCACCGGCCGCTGACGACGCTGGTGCCCGTGCCCAGCCTGGCGTTTCCGGAGGCGCTGTTCGAGATCGAGGCCATCGCGGCCGTCAGCGGCCTGGGCCGGCCCTGGAGAGCCTCCACAGACACTGCGCTGCGCCTCTTGCGTCCCCTCCCTCCCGCAAACGCTGTACAGGCCGATGTCGTTATAGTCGGCGGTGGACTGGCTGGCCTGGTGGCTGCACGTGAATGCCAGGCTGCCGGGCTGCGGACCGTCATACTGGAAGAGAAACACCGCATTGGCGGCAGCGTGTGGACGGTTCCGCTGCAGCAGTGCGGTAACTCCGCCTGCAGTGCTACCGTCGACCTGGGCGCGGTCTGGATCGACAAGCTGCGTCAGCCCAGCGTCTGGCATCTGGTGCAGCAGCTGGGCCTGGAGACTGTCGGCCTGGATGCTGGTGCAGGCAGCATGGTTGTGCAGAGTCAGGGTGGCCAAGCGCACCGCGTGGATGTGGAAAATGGAGCATGGATGGAGCTGTCATGCGTAAGTGTTCTTTATATCTGAAGTGTGTCTGTGCATATCTGTGTGTGACTAACTCGAGTTGTTATACTACCCAGCTTAAGATCCCCGAGAAGCTGCTCGCGCAGATGGGTGAAGCCCTTGAGCAGCACAGCAGCAGCTCCCCTGGAAGGATGACCACGGTTGCCCAGTGGATGACGCAGAACGGCTTCGGACAGGACGCAGCGGCGCAGAGCTTCGGACGGTATCTGACGTCTGCTCTGACCGGACGATCCGCACAGGAAGCGGACTTTGGTTCTCTTCTTGACTGCATCGCGTCCGGCTGCAGTCCGTTTGCGACGGCATCCTTTAGTAGATCCGATAGAGGAGCCTTTGTGAGGCTGAAGAAAGGTGAGCTCTTCGGTTGTCGTAGTCTGCAGCACTGTCACCTGCGCTGACATCCCGCCGAAAACAGGCACTTCAGCCCTCGTCGAGGAGCTCGCCGCGTCTCTAGCACGGGATAGCATTCAGCTCAATAGCGCAGTGGACTCCATCGTCCAGTACGCCGGCAGGGGCACCGTCACGGTGACGACAGCCTCTGGCGAGTCCCTGGTCGCGCGAAAGGTCATCTTGGCGATCCCAGCCAGCAGCTGCGCGCAGATCTCTTTCTCGCCGACGCTGCCACCAGCCACCAGGCGACACTTACTTCTGCCACCCCATACGCGGCCGAGCTGCCGCCAGATTCGCATGGTCCTTACATACAGCGCGCCGTGGTGGCGAGCGGCCGGCTTGAACGGCCAGTTTCTCTTTCTGGGCGGACCGCTCTTGTCGGCGTGGGATGTCAGTCTGAGCGCGAGCGGCGGCGGCAGCGGCGACCAGGACGGCACCCATCACAGCCTCGCACTCTGCATCGCAGGGCCAGAGGCCGAGGCCTGGGCGCTGCTGAGTCGCGTAGCCCTGGAAAACAAGGTGATTGAGCATCTGGCGGCCACCGTCGGCGGCGTCTCGCGGGCGCTGGCCTTGCAGGCCCGGGACGTGCTCGAGGTGAACTGTGCGAGCTGGGCTGCAGACGAGGGCGTCCAGAGTATAGGTCCTATCCTCCTGCAGCAGCCTTTCCGAGACATCTACTTCTGTGGCGCTTGGATGGCGTCTACGGGCAGGGGTCACATGGAGGGCGCTGTTGCCAGCGGCCAGGCGACGGCCAAGGAAATCATCCAGACGAGCCACCAGGCGAATTTGTAATGCAGAGAGGAGAGACAATGCATCAATCACGATAGTACTACCAGATAAGACGACGATAAAGGACCCTCGTCTTAAGCGCGGCACCCTCTCTTATCAGGCGGCCACCCCTGGTTGTGGTTGCATTTGCCTCCGCCGCATTTCCGGCCGCTTACCAACCGGCATCGGCGTAGATGCATATAACTCCGTCTAGTATTGCAGTCATGGACACAGCTCGTCTCGTCGAGCTTGTAGGACTATGCCATACAATATCTCGTATTCCCACTGACTAAAGATCAACATGGCCGACCAAACAATTGTCCTTATTACTGGGTCGAACAGAGGTAAGATACCTCTCCAAGCAGTACCTCCCCCGTCCAGTGTGGTGGCTGACGTCACAGGCATTGGCCTGGGCCTAACCGAGGCCTACCTGGCACGGCCTCAGACCACCGTCATCGCCGCCGTGCGAGACGTCTCGGCGCCGTCGCTTGAGGCCGTCAAGGCCAAGGCCGGCACCGGAAGCCAGCTGCTGGTCGTCCAGCTGGACGGCGCCTCTGAGGAGCGGCCTGCCGAGCTCGCCCAGGAGCTGGCCGGCGTGGTGCCACGCATCGACATTATCGTAGCCAACGCTGCCGTCAGCCGCTACCGCACCCTGATGGAGACGAGCAGTGAGAGCATGCGCGAGTCCTTTGAGACCAACGTGCTGGGGCCACTGCGACTGTTCCAGGCCGTCTGGCCGTCGCTGCTGTCCAAGGCAGCAACACCGCGCTTTTTTGTAGTTACATCCACCATGGGCAGCATCGAAAAGGCGACGACGGACCCGTACCTGGCGTACGGCGTATCCAAGGTGGCGCTAAACTTTGTGAGCCACAAGATTCACCTGGAGCACCCGACTTGCGTGTCGGTTGCAGTCCATCCAGGGTGAGTATTCGTTGCTTTTCCTTTTTCTTCCCTCTTCTTTATCTTCCTCTTCTCCTCCCCTCCTTGTCTAACATCGTATAGCTGGGTCAAAACGGATATGGGATACAACTACGCTCGATACATCGGAGTGAACGAGCCGCCCCTTACTCTAGAGCAGAGCATTGGGGGCATGATGACAGTCGTAAGCTACATTGCTTGCCTACGCACAACTTCACGGCGCATACTAATCCTCGGCAGTTTGACAGTGCTTCGCGAGAGACGTCGTCTGGGAAGAGTATGGCATACAGTGGCGAAGTCATCCCATGGTAGTGGGTGTTGTGCATTTAGTCTGTAGTCCATTAGGTAGATGAACTGCACGATGTCAAAGAAAAGGCACGGAAATAGCAACAGGCATATTGGAAAACGCAGTTTATTTATGCATAAAAAGCAGACGAACTTTCTTGACATGGATGGACGGCCTGGCCAAGCAACTACCGAGTAGCCAGGACATCTGGTCGCCTGCGAAAAATGATTACCCCCCAGACTACTCACTCGGACGACACCTCCCGCACTTCCGCCTCCATATTGTTGTGCTTTTCCGTGATGTACGTCGGCGCAATGACATTCTCCTCGGTAAAGTAGTTGGTCTCCGGGATATGGAAGCCGGCAATATACGCCATCAGCAGGCCGCCCACAATGTAGAGCACAAACTCAACAATGACCTGCTTCATGTACGTGACCGACTGAGAGTCCATGATGAAGCACACGCACAGCCCCAGACTCGACGTTCCCTTGCCGAACCCAGAGTACATGGCGCAGCGAGCTGGGTCGTTGCTCAGCGACGCAATCACCCACTGCGTGCAGGTCAGGTAGCTGGCGTAGACGATGCCCCAGAGCAGGTACAGCACAACGCCGCCGGCGAAGCGGTGGTCCGTCCAGTCGATGTCGGGCGACGGGCCCAGGCGGCCGCTGAGGTTGTTGATATTCATATAAATAACAAAGCCAATGCAGGCGCCGGCTGTGATGGTGGTGACGACCAAGCTGGCGATGAGACCTCGCTGGCGCCGCCGCAGCTTGGGGTGGTCCAGGACGTAGCTCAGGCCGAGCGAGCCGACGATCATGATGAACTGGAAGAGGACGTTATTGAGGCTTCGCGCGCGCAGCGAAAAGAAGTAGCTGTTGATACTCGACACCGTCGCCAGGCAGAACTCGGCTACAAAGAACGCCGGCACCAGCGCGGCCACGCGCCAGTCCGTCACCAGCATGCGCAGGTGGCCCATCTCGTGGCGGATGTTGGTCGGCTTGAAGTCCGCAATGTATGTGCCATCGTTGCGCACAATCGACTCAGGGTTGCGGATCAGGAACAGAGACGCCACTGTGGCCACGCACATGATCACAACAAACGTTGTGTACACCGCACTGGGTACGCTGACATCGCCCGTCTCGTGCACGCTCAGCCCGAACGCAATGGCCGCGCCGACGGTGCCGCCGAGGGATGTCAGGGCCCACTGAATGGCGATGAACTTGGTTGTGTTAGACAGATATAGACAAAGGGGGAGAGAGAGGCGGACACCTTGTACACACCTTTCCCTTCTCCTTCTCCTCAGCATAGGCATATGCAATGTAGCCGGCACCGGTCCACAGGCAGCCGGCCGTAACACCCAGGATCGCACCTCCAAAGTACGGAAACCAGGGGTGACCGATCTTGTCAAAGTACCACATACTGCCGACATACAGGGGGTAGCCAATGGCACCGATGAAGCTTGACAGACTCTCAGCACGCTTGTCCGTACTGGACCTCTTTTTTTTTCTTTTCTATCCCAGCTTACATTGTAAAGCGCGGCTTCAGGACGTTGAGAACGGGCCCAGCAAGCCAGCCAGAGAGGGTAAAAATGCCGTAGAGAATTCTACATGGCGTCAGCGGCAGTCTTTCCTTCGACAAAGGGTGGGGGGTGGTTACGTACGCGTTGGATTGGACGGCAACCACCGTACTATTCGGACCGCCTCCACCAGCACCGAGGCCGGTCAGGGCGAGGTAGATGCCTGGAAGACAGAAGAGGATCCTGCCGAGAGGCATTAAGAAAACGATCAATGACATACGAAAGTATCGGATGGAGATCCGCGGGGAAGGGGAGGGGGGGCTCACACTCCCATGATGAGGTTCTGGTTGAAGGGGCTGTTCAGCCGCCATTTCGACAGAGGCGGATCCATATCTCCGGGTAAGCTTAGAAGTGTCGGGGGAAGGTTGTACAGATGAAGCGAGATTCAGAGTTTCGAGATGCGAGACAGCCCCAGACTCAAACTACGGACACAAGGGACTCTGCAAGGTGCCTCTTTATACAGAACTCGCACCGAACCAGTGTTCATCTCTATCTTGTCACGATCGAGTCTCTATCATCATCCGCCGCCAAAACGAAGTCGTTCTGGCTGTTTGCTGATAAGACATTGCGTTGACAGAAGATACAGCAAATACCGATCACATATAACACGGAAAAGGAGGTTGACGATGATGTCGCGTTCAATGCCCTCTGCTTTATCTTTTAGCGCGCTTTGAGAGATGTTCCATACTTATCTACGCGCGGTGCTGAAGCGCGGTTATCTCCACCCTCGGTTTGCCAGTGTTAAGAGACTACTGCCCGGCAGCTGTCTGCCTGGTCCGGCATCGCGCCGATTGCAAGCCGTGCAGACGACATTGTGCATATATCTACACCAAAGCTTAGACCAGCGACAGCAACTTGCTTCGTCCTCGATTTGAGATTGCATCACCCGTTTGTAAACCCCCCCGTTCTCGCCTTACATAAACCGATCATCACAATGGCCGCCACTTGGCAAGAACGCTGTGCGAAGGTGCAGGCCGAGAGAGATGCCACCATCCCCAAGGAATGGCTGCTCGCAGCGCTGCCGAGCGCTGACGTCGCCAACGTTATGGACGTTCCGTACACGTGTGGCATCATGACAAAGGAGGAGCTTCGTCTCACCGAGCTAGAGGCCACCGAGCTGCTCGAGCTCATGGCCAGCGGCAAGGCCAAGAGCTACGACATTACGCTGGCCTTTTGCAAGCGCGCGGCCATTGCGCACCAGTTGGTGAGTGGCCCACGTGGCTCAAAGCACCTTTCTCGCCATCCGCTGACCGCTGGCAGCTCAACTGTCTCACCCTCATGTTCGTGGAGGAAGCCCTCGAGCGTGCCAAGGAGCTCGACGACCACTTTGCAAAGACGGGCCAGGTGGTCGGGCCCTACCACGGACTGCCCTTCTCCATCAAAGACCAGTGGGCTGTCAAGGGCAAGGAGGCAAACACTGGCATCGTCGCCTGGATTGGCAACGTTTCCAAGGAGGACTGCATGGTAGTCAAGATCCTCCGCGAGGCCGGCTGCGGTATGTGATCCGAGTGGAGAGGGGTGGTTACTCTCTATTTCCCTGCTCTCGATGGCCGCTGACAGGGGTTTCCAACAGTGCTCTACTGCAAGACCACACAGCCCCAATGTAAGAAACACGCAACAATTCAATCACAACAAGACTTTCACAATGCTGACTGCTCCCCGAACAGCCGGGATGCAACTTGAGACGGTGTCTAATGGTAGGTCTCCATACTGTCAAAGAATGAAACCCCCCGACACACCAGGCATTGACAGTCTCTAGTCTACGGACGCACCTTGAACCCGTTCAACCGGCGCCTCACCTCTGGCGGGTCCAGCGGCGGTGAGGGCGCCCTGGTGGCCTTCCGCGGGTCGCCCATCGGGCTGGCTGCCGACGTCGGCGGCAGCATCCGCTCTCCGGCGGCCAACAACGGCCTGTTCGGTGCCAAGATCACCAGCGGCCGCGTGCCCTTGGCTGGATTCGTCCATGCCGTGCTCGGATACAGCTCGACCGCCGTCAGCGTTGGCCCCGTCTGCCGGTCGGCTCGCGACAACGAGTATTTCTTCAAGGTCGTTCTCGGCGCGGAGCCCTGGAAGCAGACGTACGGAGTAGTCCCGCTGCCATGGAAGGCGCAAGAGCGAGTGGCCCTTCCCGAGGTCATCAAGATCGGCTTCCTCTGGGACGACGGCGTGGTGAAGCCGCACCCGCCGGTGACGGCCGCCATGCAGCGCCTGAAGAAGCGTCTCGAGGCGCTGCCCCAGTTCTCCGTTGTCGAGTGGGAGCCCTTCAAGCACGCCGAGGGCTACGAGGTCCTACGCAAGCTGTACTTCCCCGACGGCTCGGTCGCCTACCACGAGGTGTTTGCCGAGTCGGGCGAGCCGGCCATGGAAATGACCGAATGGGTCATGAAGAACCCGCCGGTGGCAAACCTCACCATGAAGGAGCTGGCCAAGCTGAATGTGGAGAGAGACGTGTTTATCGGTGAGTTTGTTCCCTTCTTTCTTCCTCTCTTCTTGTTCGTCTTCTGGGCACTAACATCCCCCTAGACGAATCGTTCAAGAACTGGAAAATGAAGGACGTCGACTTCATCATCAGCCCCGTCGGCCCGAGCGCCGCGCCTCGCCATGACACGTCGCGGTACTGGGGTTACACGGCCGTCTGGAACATCCTTGACTGGCCGGCTTATTCTTTCCCAACGGGCGACTTTGTCGATCCCACCCTACATCCTAAGGACGACGCTTACGTGCCGCGTGACAACGAGTTCGACGCCTATAACTGGAACAACTACGACCCGCAGATTTACGAGGGTGCGCCGATCTCCGTACAGTTGATCTCGCGTAAGTACGACGATGAGCGTGTCGTTAAGGCGGTGCAATTAATTTCGGACAGCCTAGGCCTCGTAGATGCCGGCTCGTATAAAAAGTAAGACAGAAAACTATATGACTAAATGAATAAGACTTGTAAAAACGGATTATTAAGTTTGTTACTTGATTTAAAATAGTCTTTTTTTAAAAAAAAAAAAAACCCTACCATTCATTTCAAAACGTGCTTAAATAAAAACACTAAAAATATTATATTTTACTTACATAATTAATCGCTACTAGAGTCAGCTACAAATTCCTCAGACTTATACTGTTTCTGCTCTTCTTCTTCATCCCCTTGCTCTATTTCCTCCCCGTCACTATATCCGCCTCCAAAGTTAGGCCCAAAGTAAGGCAGCATTGTAGTATAGCCTGTATCCCAAGTCGCATCATCAAAAGAACCATAGTCGTGCAAAAGCTGCCACATTTCTATAACAAAGTCTTGGCAGTTCCACTCTGAAGATTCTCCCGGAACTTGAACATACTGGCTGAGCGTTTTCAACTCTTGCCAGGTGTCTTCGGTGTCGGGTAAGAGCCCCAACTCTAAGAGTTGAAAGCATTGATCCGAGCTGAGAGGACTTGTATAGCGGACGTCTCGGCGAAATTCGCCGCCCGGGGAGTCTTGAACGACTTGGTAGATAGTCCAGCTTCTTTTCGTGGGCGAGTATGCTGACAGGGCCCAGTGGTAAAAATTGCCACTGTGTGGACTGTAGATGGCACAGAAGAGATTTATGTAGCCTGGTAGGATGTAGTCTGGCTGGGCTTGTTGAGAACTTTGACCGTGCTTCGAGCCTCTGCCCGGCCTGGATTGTGATTTGTTTTTCTTTTGTGTTTTTCCAGATGTCTCTTTTTCCTTTCCCTTTGAGGACTTGGATGATTTGGAACTGAACATTTTCTTCCTTCGAGAGGCTGCTTTTTGTGGCTGGAAGATTTTGAAAGCAGATGATGATTTGAGGTATGAGTATGAGGACCCGGATAATCATTAAAGGTGTTGTCTGGAGGACTATCGCAACTAGAGACTGGCACTGTACTCATATTTATACACATCACGGATGTGAATTAAGAGACTTTTCATACCGAGGGTTAAGTAGACTGTCTACCGTTCGAAATCCTGTCGTAGCATTTTGTATGCCGGGCTAACCTGACCTCCGGGTTCTTACGGTGTTGACACGACAAAAAAGACGTTGTATTCTAAAGTACAAATTTTAAAGGCGACACAAGTGGCCCCGTCAGTCATTTCAAGTCCCGATATTCACACGCAGGAACCCCAAACTCGGTCAACTGCCCACTGTACCGCATAACGCTGAGGTGAAATGCACGCAGGAAGATGGTTGTACCAATCACTTGTCGTTGTTGAGACCATGCAGTTTGTGATCTTGACGGACTCCCAGTACTCTGGGTAGAACCCACTTGTCTCCCAATCGACCACCGCACGGATCTCCCACTCGTCATCGCAGCCTTCTCGGCCGCCACGAGCTGTGACAATAACATTTTCCAGGCGTAGATCGCCATGCGTAAAAACGCACACTGGTTCTCTCGCCGGCTGCGACTGCAGATTCTTCAGAAATTTGGTAAACGCAGGCCGCGCAAACGTAGACCCAGAAAAGATCCAGTCCTCAAAGTCCTGCGCCGTCCATATGGGTTTTGTGCTGCTGCGTGTCGTCCGCCGTCCGTCCTTGCAGCGTCCGCCGCCCTGCAGCGACCCGAATGGCGTGTTGGGCGGCTGCGGAAGCGACCGCAGCTTGGTGAACAGCGCGTCCAGTTGGCCGCTGACGTGCTCCTTCTGTCCGCGGCTCATCTGGGGCCACTGTTGGGCGAGGTCGCAGCCTGCCATAAAATCAGTGAATAGGATTCCGTAGCAGCCGAACACGACAACCCCGTGCGGGCGGGGAGCTGGGAAGTCGGGCAAGTGGTCGCGTAGGAACTCGAGTGCGCTATGCTCGTCGACTGCAGATTCCTCTTCAGCAAACTTGGCAACCAGTGTGTCACTCAGTCGGAAGACCATGCGCGAAGCAGCCCAAACACCCTCGTAGAGAATCTTGGCGTTGTCCAAGGCATCCATGATTGCCTCTGAGAGAGGTCGCTTATCTTCGTTTGCTTCGTCGCCGCTTTTCTCTGCATCTTCGACTTTACCAACTGGAAAGAGCTGCTGCAAGTCTAGTGACGGCCCAAGCAAGAAGCTCGCTTCGTCCTCGGCACACAAACGAGAACGGACATCAGCTTTAGGAAACTCTTTCCGGTGGGGGTTGGGCTTGGCCGATTTGTTTTTCGACAACTTTCCTTGAGAAAGGGACCAAAGTTAAGTCAGGATTGGTACAATTTCTTCAAAAAAAAACAAATGCAAAGTGGAAAATGCGTAGACAAACCACGGTCTTTCAAGTCCTCCAGCTTTTTTGAATACGAAGCTGACAGGAGTGTTGTGATATCTTTTTCCGGGTGCATTTCTAGCTCTCGCTGCAGCCCAGCCAGCACACCGAGGTTGTATTGAGCGGCATATGTCCTGCGATTTGGTTTGTGGACGTGCCTCTTCGAGACACGGAAGTTCGCGTCGCTATCCATGACCGTATCGTTGTTGGAAAGCGTTGCTTTAGCTAACAGTACGATTTTTGAGGACAGAAGGCCAGGCCGGTTAGTTTTAAACTCGAGAGGCCGTTGCGGTCGACAGAAATCCATGATGACAGGGGGCTGTATCCACATGTCCCCGTAATCGAGAGTGGCTCGTGAAAACCCCACTGCGGGGTCTAACACGCGTTAAACCTGATTCTTCCAGATCTTTTACGACTGTCAAAGATTTGCACTGATCAGGAAAGTTGACAGGTGCCCATAAATACCTTGTATAGATGCATAGACGTGCCACGAAGATGACTCCGTCACCTATTCATTTTTTGTTTGCCACAGCAAGATGGTTCTCGGGGGGTCATGTCTTTGTAGTAAGCTGGAAGGAAAGCGGTACAATGAGATCAGCCAGACTGAGGTAAGCTGAGGTAAGCGGCGCACCTCGCGGGTTTATTTTCGCTGCTAATCGAACATTGCTTTTTCTAGACCGCAATTCTGACGCAAGCCTGGAACGATGCGCCGCAGCTTTTCCGGTCATCACGAACTGTACGCCGTACTCGGGCTTCTCGCTCTGCAAACCTTGCCGCAACATACTCAACGAAGAATGTGGCTCTGGATTCGGTTGTCCAATTTGACTTTCGACCAGAAGACAACGTTTACGTCCGTATCTATCATATCATCCAGAAGGCTGACCGGTTACAACGTATCTGCGCATACGCATTCGCGAAACTTCATAGCAAGAATACATCCGTCGATCACATTCTCACCGAAATCAAACATGTGTTTCCCGATGTTACGAAGGACGTCGTATATCGCATTCTCCACGTCGGCACGCGCTGGATTGCCATCGTCCAGGAGCTGGCAGATGTTACCGGCATGCCTCCGGAACATCTCATCGGCGTCCTCTGCCTCTTCTCGTCGTCAACTTCGTAAGCAACCCACCCCTTCGTGAGGCTCACATTACTTCGGCCTAGCCTTTCACTCCTGCCCTTCCATTCCCCCGCTCATCGTACATTCCGTGGTTGTTAGCTGGGAGCGGGCAAAAGAGGAAGATCGTCGGCTAGCCCTCCAGTACCTGTGCCGGGAAACAGATCTATTGCAGCAGGTTCGGCAGACTACGCCTGCCGTTACAGATGTCCTCTGCCGCCTGTTAAGTACGCCGATGCGGCGCCTCTCGCTACCGAATCCACGTCTAGACACTAACTCTTCCTAATTTTCTTGCTCTCTGCGCTTAGACGAGTCCTCCTTTGTCTACGAATCTGGTTCGGTCAATCCTCGTTCAGTCCGGGCTTTACACGACCTTGGCAGGAATTTGGCTTCCATACCAGCCCCTCGTCCAGTATGGGATGTGGAGATTTCTTGGACGGGCCCGTCCCTGCTCGCTGCTCGCGCTGCCCTTCATTCACTCGCAGAACCGGGCCTTTCGGACGATGCGTACATACTCTTTCTACTTCTCTCCCGCCTGGCCGTCAAGGAGCCAGTTCCGCAGGCAATGCTCTTGCGTGGTGCAACATCACGAAAACGGTGGACGCGGGCCGGCGAGATCAGTGATATCCCAGCAATCGATGTCGGCCTCGCCCCTGAGCTGGCTGGCTTTCTTTCTGATGTCAGAAGACTTGATGATGCTTTTCAGGAGCTCGGGAGGTGCCAACTCTCAGGCATGGCCACACCAACTGCCGTGCATCTTTTGGAAGATGGCCTCTACAGCATCGATGAAGCTGCGGCACGCCGATTAGACGGCGAGTTGTCCTATGCTTTACTTACCTTCTGGAAAGAGCAAGCTCTGATCGTTGCCTATCGCGCGATCCCGTGGAAGTATTTGGAGCCAATGTAAGATCTACAATATCGGAGACTTACCGCTAATGGAGTGCGTTTTACTGACATGTTATATTAGTGATACCGATACGCTTTTCTTCATTCCTCATCTACAGCATACTCTCCAAGTGATGAGCACCGACGGCGCACGATTGTCTACCTCTGCAAGGATAGATCTCAGTCTCACTCTTATCGAAGCAGCGCGATTTCCTGGTATTTCCTGGAAAAGGGCGGCACTGATTCAAGCGGAGGCCGCAGCACCCGCTGGAGAGAATCGGCCTGCATTTCTCCAGATGGGTATAGCGCAGAACCACTGTGTACTGTCACGTATAACGGGAGACTTGGAAGAGGCTGCTCATTTTTTGGACGCTGCTGTCTCTTCTACGACGGCTTCCAGAAGCCCTGGGGTCTTGGTACCAAAACTTCCAACCGATGTGCAGACTCATGCAGCCGCTGGCCAGACGCTGATACAGCGTGCGCTCAATGATATTCAAACCGAATTCTTGAACACTGCCGAGCAGAACTTGATGGTATGGTCACCACTGGACCCCCAGCATCCCTCGCCGCTGGAACAGACTGTCCTTTTCCGGCAAGCCATGATCCGCGGCAGACTGCTACGGTTCCGTGGCAACTTTTCTGAGTCTCAGGCGTGTCTTGAAGGCCTCGTGTACCCAAAACAGCTACTAGATTCTGCCATTGTGTGGAATGAGGAGTTACGCGATCTGACCTGCGATCTGGCTGATACTCTGCGCGAGCTGGGCCGTCTCGACGACGCAGAAAAATGCCTCCAGAGCGAGATCACGCGACGGCAGGGCAACATTCACGGTGCCAACCATTGCACGGACGAGGATGACGGGTCCGATGCAGTTCGCAGACACAAAACGATGACACTTGAGGCAAAGGAACGCGCATTTCTTGATCTCTCCCTGGCCGAGGTTCGATTTGCGCGCGGAGCACTCCGGGACGCCTATGAAATTTGTGTGCGTGTGCTAGCAGGCCCTCATCTTCGCTTCTGCACGCTGCGCGGCCATGTCATTCTGGCCAAGGTACACCACGCCTGGGGAGACCACCAACAGGCGTCGCACCACTGGACCGAGGCCCTCAAGGCTATCTCCCACTTTACCCTGACCTACGGGTATACAACCCAAGTGATTCTGGCATCTGCACGGGAGAACATGCGCCATCTAGCCCGGGACGACCTGGCGGCGCAGTCGGATGTACAGCTGGCTGAACTTCGGTTGTTAACGGTGCCCGAGGGTGGTATGCAGTACTGGATTGCGGGGATGCAGCAGTGGTCTAGGGAGCACTAGGTAATTTTCACCATTTTTTTAATCTTCGTTACTGCTTTCTTACTCCGCCGACTAGCATCACGGAGCCAGCCGTGGTACGCCTAACGCGTAACAATTTAAGAGTAATGTTTTTATTAATGATAATGTTCGCGTATAGTTCTATCTAAGAATGGCGAATTCCAAACGGAATAAAATGATATGTGCTACACCTATAACTAGCCACAACCGAGAATGGTTGAATGCTTTTTTCCTTTTCGTTTTTGGGTGCCCTCGTACGACAGGACGAGTTTAAACAAGACAATAAAACACGAAGTACAGAGCGAGTCTCTGAACAGTACAGAGTTTTGTTTAACAAGCATACCTCGTATCAAAGTAAGATACTTTATCGGCTGCGGCGGATATTAAAAGGACCGGCAAGTGCTGTACTGTCAAAACAACCGTGGGCATAGTAGAGGGGCAAAAGTACAAGTACATTTCCCTCCACACTGTTTCGAACCTTGGTGCGCACCACTACAGTAACTGTTTGTGGTGAATCAGCAATGGTACGTACTTCCAGTACATCAACACCGCAAAATTACACCACCATAAGAGAGGTAAACAACCTTGCCGGCAGAGATAGCAAGCGGGGGCGGGGTCGAGGGGTTTTCAGCTGGATTTGAGGAGTCGTGACTGTAAACGCATCCTACAACAAATCGCCAGACCACACCTACCCCGTTCAATCATATACAAACGATCAGTTTCCAGTCCCATACAATGGCCGACACTTCTGATCCCATCGATTCCCAGACGCTCGCCATCGCCCTCCAACTCTACCTTGACGACGTAAACGACTTCCAGACGCACTGCAAGGGTAAGAACCGCGAGTATGACATCACCGACGAAGACCTCGCGATGGAGGCGTGGCAGGCAGAGTTGCAGGCCTTTTATCAACAGGCCATGGACCGCACTCTCTGCGAGAGCATTGCGCGTGCCGTGGCACAGGATGCCGACCTGATTGGTGATGTCGTGCAGGAGGACATCCAGGCGGCTGAGGACCGCAACATTGCCTTGGAGATGAGCGAGCCCGGAGACGCAGCAGGCGCGCCGCGCACGTCGATCCCGGCATTTCCTGACCTTGACGACGAGCTGGAGGCCAAGCTCCGGGAATTGAACCTTTCATTGTCCACTGAAAATGATAGCCACAGCGAGACGATTCCGCTGGTTGCTGCCGAGTCGTCGTCGGCGGCTGCCGCACGATATTCCCGGGGTTCCCACTCGGCTCCGTCCAAGCCGCAGGTCGCATGCATCGCCTGCAGCGATAATTTTACCGTGGACAACACCTTCCGTGTGGCCTGTGGTCACGACTACTGCCACGGATGTATTGAAAGCCTTGTCACCGCCAGCATTGCTGACGAGTCTCTTTTCCCTCCTCGCTGTTGCAATCAGCCGCTGCCACTCTTGGATCAAACTAGCTCACCCTTTGAATTCCTCCCCGCCGAACTTTGCTTTCAGTTTTTCAGAAAAAAGGACGAATTTGAAACGGTCGATCGCACCTATTGCCACATCGCGACATGCTCCAAGTTTCTGTCCACCCGGGCCGACATCCGTGCCGACATTGGCAGTTGTCCTGCCTGTTATGCCTTGACCTGCGTGATCTGCAAGGGCGCCGCCCATGGCGGTGCATGCCCGGACGATGCGGCGTCACAGGACGTGTTGCGTATCGCCCGCGAAAACGAATGGCAGCAATGCTACGGCTGCAAGCGCATTGTTGAGCTCGATACGGGCTGCAACCATATAAGTATGTCCACCCTCCTCCCGACTTCCGAGTATATCCCACCGCTCAACGAATAGCCTGCCTGTGTGGCGCACAGTTCTGCTACATTTGCGGTACGCAGTGGCGGAATTGCACTTGCCAGCAATGGAATGAAGAGCGCCTGTTTGCGCGTGCCGAAGCCGTTGTCGATCGGAACAGAAATGTGCACATGGTTGACCGGGCCGATCTGATCCGCCGTGAAAGAGACAACTTGATCGAAAATCACGAGTGCGCGCATGTTAGCTGGGGATCGCGTCGGGGACAGCACCGCTGCGAGGAGTGCCACGACACCCTGCCGTATTTTATTTATGAGTGCCGGCAGTGCCGTATTATGGCCTGCAGACGCTGCCGGTTTAATCGGTTATAAACTATAACTTTTGTTAACGGAATCGAAAGAGGATGATACTTTCATATAAAGGCTCTCCCCGGGTGCGGCCCTTCGGGATAACCCTAGGATCCCTCGGCATATATCCTGCGATCTAGTTTGTGGACGTGCCTCTTCGAGACACGGAAGTTCGCGACACTATCCATGAACGTGTTGTTGGAAATCGTTGCTTTAGCTAACAGTACGATTTTGAGGACAGAAGGCCAGGCCGGTTAGTTTTAAACTCGTGATGCTAGAGGCCGTTGTGACAAGGGGCTGTATCCACCTGTTCCACCACATGTCCCACGTGCCAACCCCACAACATGACTCATCAAGGGGCTGGAGAATGATACGCCAATCAAATGAAGATGTAGTTCCACCTGTTTTCTGTTTTCCATGTCGCGAACGCGTTGGTGGCCTTATTACCTGCTTTCGACTTTACCACGTCCTCACCATTCCGCCAAACCCTCGTTGAAATGGCGTCCGCCACACTTGGGCTTGCCTACGACGGCCCCGACGTCGAACGCGTTTACGCCACAAGTCACTTGCATTGGCAAAAGGCGCTCGCTCGGGCCAAGTCGCTACCTGGCGCTGCCGCACCAACAAGTCTGAATGTCAAGTGTGTTCTGTATCGAACGCCGTGCCTCCCCTCCACGATCCCCAGCGACGTTGACAGCATCAGCGGCTTTACGACATGGCGGGGAATAAGTAAGCGGTGCCGCCAACAGACGAAACGGGAGCCCGAGGAATCCTTTCTTCTCCGACAAGCCCACAGGATCAAATGCACGGTATCATCGTCACAAGGATTTGCCAACTGGGATGGCACACCGCACAATGGCGTGGCTCTGCTTGTACTGGGCTGGGCCTATGTCTTTAGTGCCAGCCTTGCAGAGAGACAAAACCTTTCTATGGAGTATGGCGTGGTGCTGCATAACAAAAGCCCATCGCCCCCTCAAGCAATGGTCTGTCTTGGATACACTACGCCGGATGAGCGGGTGTGGTGGAAAGCCATCATTGCGCAGGGCGTCGGGTGGTCGATCGCGGGCGGCCAGCGGTCACCATGGGGCATCCACGTTGATGATATCGGGCTAACCATACGCGATGATAACGGCAACGGCGACGGTGACGGCGACGGCAGTGCTAATACTCTACCACCACCACCGACGGCACGGCAGGCTTCTCATTACCTCGTCAGGTTGTGCGCTGTCTATCAACTCGGACGCCAATGCTCAGCTGCACTTGCGGCCGTGCTGACATTCCCATTGCATGCCTCTAAACACTTTCGCCATTCTGCGACGATCAGTCTACCTCAGCCCCGCCTGCCCGTCAGTGTCGACACGTTCGATGCGAGCCTAGCGGATTGCCCCCTGCCAGACGAATTCGAACACCTCAGCTATTATATGGCGCTCAGTTTGTCGCCCCGGATCCTGGGCCCGTCCATGTGGAGCATTTTCTGGGCGCCGGGTGTGCCCTGCAATGTAGCGGGCGCTTGGGTCCAGCCCGCTGTCTCGGTTCTCAAGCCCATCCTCACCGATGTCGCCGATTTGGAGCTGCTCGCAAAAGTGCTTTCGCTCACACGTGCCGCGCCGTTATGGCTTGGTGTTGCCCTCTGCGGCCATGGTCGGGTGATACAAAGCATTTTGCCTTATCTTGCAACCCTCTCGCCGTACCCACAAACCATACCGAACATGACTGCTGCAGCGTGGACGGGTCTGCCGAGTTCCTTCCTCCACATCAATCCGTTAACGCCATATGTGCCGGGCGGCTTGGTGTCTCGTGCCCAGGTCTGGCGGCTGCGACACGACTTCCACGCCGAATACACTGAGGATGAGGGGTTCCGCCACCTCCCGGCACATGGATGGCCGCCTTTCGGAGAGATGCGCGAAGAGGACGTGGAGCTGGAAATTCGGGGGCATCTAGCATGCGAGCACCGGTGGGCATACCAGTCTTGGACTTGGTTGCTGGGGAAGAAAGACAATGCCGTGGATACGGGCTTCATTACTAATACTTACAAGCCAATGCAACTCACGAGGCGCCGCGCTGCTTCAGATACTGGCCAAGAACAACAGCAGCAGCAACAGCAAGAGCAGCGCCACTTCATCTCCAAATCGGAATTGGACAACATTCGCAAATCGTCAGAAAAGGTCACAAAATTAATCTTTCAGTGGTCTCGCACCCAGGTGGAACACGGCTTTGGCGGCGAAGTCGTACAGCGGTTGCCTGCTGAAGGCGAGGCAGAAAAGCCACACAGCCCCAAGCGGTCGAGCCACATTGACAAAGCTTCTATCATAGCGTGGCGGAGAGGAGTAGAAACAGATGGTCCGGTGCAATAAAGAAGTTGAAAATGCAAAAGGCCCTCACGTTATGACTTCCACTCTCAATGCTTTGTAGCCTTCCCTTTCCCTTTCCCTTTCCCTTTTTGTTGCGAGCCATCAGGAACACCAAAATGAAAAGTGTAAAACTGGCAAGTAGGGTTAAGCGAAGTATGCATCCAACATAACGCCTCCTCCCCCTCAACTAGTATGCTCGACTCAACCCAGCTTTCTTGAGCAACTTGGAACTGTCGTCCGTCCGGTGCCGTGAAGCATACTTTTCCATTTTTCGATAGGACGGTCTCGACATAAATCGGTAAGCAGCCGTCGTTTGTGTCTTGGATTTGTATTTGGCTCATATCCTTAGCCAGACTGTCGCTGTCGACCTCTTGTCGAAATTTCTCCACGGTCCATTGCAGAGGGTCGATAGAATCCTCTGACAGAGTTCTCCCGTGCTGGATAACGGGGTGTTCTTCTGTCTTTCTGGTTTTAGTTTCCTTTCTTCGTTTGGTGTTACTTGGTCCGGATGGTCCAAATATCCCTGGACGAAAGGCAGCGACAGTATCGTCTCCTATATATATTTCGTCGGTTTCCGGCCAGGGAATTTCCAGTTCATCAGCGGTGTAGATATATTCTGGGTCGCCGGGCATGGTTCCAAAAAAATTGGTCGGACCACCCCCTGGATGCTTCGGGCAGCGAAAGCAGTCGACATATCTTTGCATCTCGTGGGCTGCAGTCGTACAACGACGCCATTCAAACCCACAACTGACCCATTTCCCCCGCTTCTTATCCCTGTCCTTTCCCATACATATTCCAAAAGCGTGTTGCCCGTTGGCACACCCGCACCGCTAACAAAAGCCGGGTCGATCTAAGTTTGAAGTCATGGATAAGTCTTTTACCGTAAGTAGATAGTCATTTGTTTAAGATAATAATCAAAGCTAAAAGCTAGAAACGTACATTCGAAAAGAGAGGGATCCCTTTTAGCTGGTATAAAGGTTTCCTAATAGTAGCCTTGTTTAAAAGATAGTTGTAATGTTAGTTGCCCATGTCGTCACGGATATTTATAATGGTAAGTTAATGCTTTAAAAACCAGACAAACAAACAGACAACGAGATACGGGGACGGTATTAATTAAATAATACTGAAACAGGCTAGGCGACCTGGTTAGAACACACACATACACACACACACACACATACACTTGACTAAGTTATTATATAAAAGAGGGCTTTTAATCCAAGGTTTTTAAGACGTTATTTGTTTAGTTCTTTTTAATTAAACGGGAAAAAGGAGGAGGATTTGTTAAAGTTTATCGTCTCTTTTATCGTATCACATTAAAAAAGTCGGGTAAGTTTTAATAAAAACTACTTTTACATTATACACTATTAAATCTAGAATAATTTAATAATTATAACAGTATTATTTTTATATTTATTAAAAAAGTTTTACTAAAGTTATAATTAATTATTAATATTACGTAACTACTTCTCCCCTTTCGTATTAACACTTCTCCCTTTTCGTATCAACACTTTTCCCCCTTTCGTATTACTTCTCCCTTTTTTGTATTACTTCTCCCCTTTTTATATCACTTCTCTTTTTTTTTATCACTTCTCCCCTTTCTTACTACTTCTCCCCTTTCCTACTACTTCTCCTTTTTTACTTTATCTTTTTTCTTATCGTACCGTTCTTTATTATACTCCCCTTCCCCCCCTTTATTAAACCACCCCTTCCTACGCCTTCCTTATAATAACGAATCCTTATTAAAAAACATTATAACCTTCGATGTCGTTCCTTTACTTTTTAACTACTCCTTTTTTTTAAACTACGTATTCTTAACTACCCTTTTTAACGCCCCACCCTTTTTTTATATAACTATTATTTAAAATTATTACGACTTTCGATTTATTTTAAATCGTATTATATAATTATAATAATTAAACGTTTTAATTTTTAAATAATTAATAACGTCTTTTTTTTTATTTATTATTATACGTGTTTTCGTATACGTATTTACGTATAGTTTTTTTAACGGTATTTTTAAATTTTTTTTATTTTTTTTAAATTAATTATATTATTTTATTTAATATAACGTAAAAAAAACATTTATTAAAAGAAGAAAAAAAGATTATTATATAAATCGTAAAAAAAAAGTATAAAAAAAAATATAAGTTATAACTAATACGAATTATTTATAAAATAAAAAAAGAAAAGAAAAAAGTACGTTATTTATTATAATAATAGTATATATAAAAAAAAAAAAAAGATACTATAAGTTTATAACTTATATTAAAACTTACGTTAAAACCTACGTTAAAGCCTATATTAAAGTTTACGTTAAAGTTTATACTAAAGTTTACACTAGTAACGATATTAAAGTTTACGTTAAAACTTGTATTAAAGTTTACGTTAACGACGACGTTAAAGCCGATATTAAAACTTACGTTAAAGTTTACGTTAAAACTTATACTAAAGCTTATACCGGTAACGACATTAAAACTTACGCCGGCGACGATATTAAAGCCTATATTAAAACCTATACTAAAGCTTATATTAGCGACGACGTTAAAGCCGATATTAAAGCCGACATTAAAGTTTACGTCGGTAACGACGTTAAAGCTAATATTAAAGTTTACGTTAACGTCGATACCGAACCCGTTGTATTATATTAAAAAAGTTAAGTAAGTTTTAATAAAAATTACTTTTATATTATATACTATTAAATTTAAAATAATTTAATAATTATAATAGTATTATTTTTATATTTATTAAAAAAGTTTTATTAAAGTTATAATTAATTATTAATATTACGTAACTACTTCTCTTTTTTTATATTAACACTTCTCCTTTTTTATATTAACACTTCTCCCTTTTTTGTATTACTTTTCCTTTTTTTATATTACTTCTCTTTTTTTTATATTACTTCTCCTTTTTTTTATTACTTTTCCTTTTTTTTACTACTTTTCCCCTTTTTTATTACTTCTCCTTTTTTACTTTATCTTTTTTTTTATTATACCGTTCTTTATTATACTCCCTTTCCCCTTTTTTATTAAACTACCCTTTTTTACACCTTTTTTATAATAACGAATCCTTATTAAAAAACATTATAACCTTTAATATCGTTCCCCTACTTCTTAACCACTCCTTTTTTTTAAACTACGTATTTTTAACCACCCTTTTTAACGCCCCACCCTTTTTTTATATAACTATTATTTAAAATTATTACGACTTTTAATTTATTTTAAATCGTATTATATAATTATAATAACTAAACGTTTTAATTTTTAAATAATTAATAACGTCTTTTTTTATTATTTATTATTATACGTGTTTTCGTATACGTATTTACGTATAGTTTTTTTAATAGTATTTTTAAATTTTTTTTATTTTTTTTAAATTAATTATATTATTTTATTTAATATAACGTAAAAAAAATATTTATTAAAAGAAAAAAAAAAGTTTATTATATAAATCGTAAAAAAAAAGTATAAAAAAAAATATAAGTTATAACTAATACGAAACATTTATAAAATAAAAAAAAAAAAGAAAAAGGTACGTTATTTATTATAATAACGGTATATATAAAAAAAGAAAAAGAATACTATAAATTTATAACTTATACTAAAGTTTATATTAAAGTTTACGTTAAAGCCTATATTAAAACCTATACCGGCGACGATATTAAAGTTTACGCTGGCGACGACACTAAAACTTACGTTAAAACCTATATTAAAGTTTATATTAATAATAACGTTAAAATTTACGTTAAAGTTTACGTCGGCGACGACGTTAAAACCGATATTAAAGTTTATATTAAAGTTTACGTCGATAACGATATTAAAACTTACGTTAGTAACGATATTAAAACCTATATTAAAACTTATATTAAAACTTACGTTAACGACGACGTTAAAACTAATACTAAAACCTACGTTAAAACTTACGTTAAAACTTACGTTAAAACTAACGTTAAAGTTAACGTTAAAGCTTACGTTAAAACTAATATTAAAGTTTACGTTAATTACACTAAAAAAGTCGGGTAAGTTTTAATAAAAACTACTTTTATATTATACACTATTAAATCTAGAATAATTTAATAATTATAACGGTATTATTTTTATATTTATTAAAAAAGTTTTATTAAAGTTATAATTAATTATTAATATTACGTAACCACTTCTCCCCTTTCGTATTAACACTTTTCCCCTTTCGTATTAACATTTCTTTTACTTTCGTATCACTTCTCCCCTTTTCGTATCACTTCTCCCTTTTTCTTATTACTTCTCCCTTTTCTTATCACTTCTCCCCTTTTTTACTACTTTTCCCCTTTCCTACTACTTCTCTTTTTCTACTTTATTTTTTTTCTTATTATACCGTTCTTTATTATACTCCCCTTCCCCCCCTTTATCGAACCACCCCTTCCCACGCCTTCCTTATAATAACGAATCCCTACTAAAAAACATTATAACCTTCGATGTCGTTCCCTTACTTCTTAACTACTCTTTTTTTTTAAACTACGTATTCTTAACTACCCTTTCTAACGCCTTACTTTTTTCTTATATAACTACTATTTAAAATTATTACGACTTTCGATTTATTCTAAATCGTACTATATAATTATAATAATTAAACGTTTTAATTTTTAAATAATTAATAACGTTTTTTTCTTTTATTTATTATTATACGTGTTTTCGTATACGTATTTACGTACGGTTTTTTTAATAGTATTCTTAAATTTTTCTTATTTTTTTTAAATTAATTATATTATTTTATTTAATATAACGTAAAAAAAATATTTATTAAAAGAAAAAAAAAAGATTATTACGTAAATCGTAAAAAAAAAGTATAAAAAAAAATATAAGTTATAACTAATATAAAACATTTATAAAATAAAAAAAAAAAAGAAAAAGGTACGTTATTTATTATAATAACGGTATATATAAAAAAAGAAAAAAGATATTATAAGTTTATAATTTACACTAAAGTTTACGTTAAAGCTTACGTTAAAGCCTACACCGGAGCTTATACTAGCGATAATACTAAAGCTTATACTAAAGTTTATACTAAAGTTTACGCCGGCGACGACGTTAAAGTTTACGCCGGCGACGACGTTAAAGCTTGTACTAGAGTTTACGCCGGCGACGACGTTAAAGCCGACACTAAAGCTTACGTTAAAACCTACGTTAAAGCCTACGTCGACGACGACGTTAAAGTTAACATTAAAGTTTACGCCGGCGACGACGTTAAAACCGACACTAAAGCTTACGTTAAAGCCTACGTTAAAACCTACGTTAAAACCTACATTAAAGCCTACGTCGGAGCCGATATTAAAGTTTACGCTAGTAACGACGTTAAAGCCGACACTAAAGCCTACGTCGGCGACGATACCGAACCCGTTATTAGTAATAAACCCGTTACTAATAATAAACCTACCGTAAACACTCACCGCCTTCCTAGTCTTTAACTTACGGGGTTTTTATAGTTATTTATTTAAATAATATAACGTTTAAACCGACAACTACGACTAAACCTACCTACGAAACGAACGCCGTTATTTTAACTTAACCTATATTATATAAGTGTTATAGAATCGTCCTTTAACGGGTTAAAGGAACGTTCGAAAAGATACGACGTCGTTACCGAATATATTAAACGAAGAAAGGACATTTCTATTAACTACGACCGACGAGATTAACGCTTAATAAACCTTTAAAGGGATAACGCCGTAAAGTCCTATACCTTTAAGTTTGTGTATAGTAGTTTAATACGCTTAATATATAAAGAACGCCGCGCCGTTAATAACGTCCTTTAACGTCGATAACGTTATAAGGTTTACCGACGACCTTTTTTTCCTCCGAACCGGTTTAAAGTAGTTTACGAACTACTATTTATAATATAACGTAACCGTTAACGTACACTTATAGGTATAACTTTTAAGTGTAACCGGGTTAAACGGTACGTTACGCCTTATCCTGTTTTATTACGTCTTTTAAATCCCGTTTAGTTAAATTAAAAGGTAAGATAATATATTAGTACACGTTTACTTCCCCCTTTTTTACTACACCCCCTTTTAAAAGGGATAACGTTAAATTAATAACCCGGCCGACGACGTAAAAGACGAACGTTTAACCGTCGCGTTATCGAAACGTTTATTACGTACACTCGTATTAGTGTAGTAATATAAACTTTAGTACAAAAAAGTAATAATACCCGTTATCCGGGCGGCGTTTACGATTAAAAACGTCGGGATAATGTTTAAAAATATTAATTATACCGTTTATTTTTTTATTACACGGGCGTACGTTAATACCGCCGTATACGTTAAAGGTAAGACGTTAAAAGGGGCCTTTACCGTAAACTAGGGCGACGTTTACGTTACGTCCGAATATAACGGACGTTACTAATAAGTTATTATTAAATATTTATAAGCGCGATACGTCGTCCGGTTTACTACGGAAATACGGCGGGCGGTAGAACGGTTAAAAAAGCGAGGCGTTTTAAAGGTCCGTAGTTTAACCGGTTTTAACTTTTATTTTTTTATTAAAAATATAAAAATATATTAAATTTAGTCCTACCCTACGTTAAACTAAAATAAGGTCGACACGTGTTTTATTATACTCGTTTACGAGTTTTAATAATAGTAAAACCGCGTTTTTAATATAACACACCTTAACCGTTATAAAGTTTTTATTAATATCGTAAAATAATATATACCGGCCTTTATAACTACGGACCGTGTTAACGCTTAGTCGACTTTATTATTATACCGTTATTATATAAATAACGTTACGTTATAATATAACGTATAAGTTTAAAGTTACACTACTTAACCTAACACGTTTAACTAACCCGTATTTTATAACGAACGTTACGTACGGTACCGTTATAACTATTAAACCCGCGTAAAGTAAACTACGTTTAACCGTTATATAAACGGCCCCGTTTACACCCCTTTAACTATTACCCTTTATTTATAAGTTATAATTAAAGACGTTTACGCGTTATTTATTAAAGCCGCGTTTAAAAGGTTTAACGCCGCCGGTAGTTTTAAATATATATAAGTGTATATTATAAATAAAACGCCTTTTAACGGTTAAAAGGTTTATATACTTTAAAATAATAATTTAAACGCGTTAATTTATAACGAGTTATATTTCAACGTTTTACGTTAAACCATTTATATTAAGTATAACCTTTTATAAAACGTTTTCGACGCGTACTATTAAATAAAATAATATACTTACTTTACCGTTATAAACGGTATAACTAATTCGTATAAAGTTTATTAAAAATACCGCGTTTTACTAACCTTATTTAACGCGGTTTAAAAAGTGTAAACCGTTATAACCTCCGTTAAACTTATTCTATAAAAAAGGGCGGGCCCAATAACGTTTCTTTAATTTACCGTACCGTTTAAAAACGCCTTTACTTTTTAGTACGCTTAAATTAACCGTTATTACTACACTTTTAAACACGCCCGTATTAAAGGTAGGAAAACCTTTTTTAATAACCGTTTTATAACCCTTTATATCCTCGTCCACTTATTCCGGCACTATTATAGTTCTAACCTATTATACCGGGACTAGATTATTTTTAAGTCGACGTAATACTACTATTAATAACTATACGACCGATACGGCGTTACTCGTAACGGCCCTTTATCCCTACGGCCCGTTTAAAACCGCGGGGCGTACTAAGTAAACGAGACACGCTTAAATAACCCACGTTAGACGAGTTATAATAACCTTTAGTCCGACACTAAACCGTCGGATCGTAAAAGGGTAAGGGCGCCCGAAAGCCCCCCCGTTTTAACCTATAATAAGTTAAAAACCGAGTTAGACGCCGATACACTATCGGCGTCTAAAAGAGAGTCGGAGTAAAACGAGCACGGCGACTAAAATAACGGTAACGACTAAAACGGTAACACACCTTTTAACGACACCGTTAACGCTATTAACGCCCGTATTAAGGTTAACGGCTCCGATAGTAAAAAGAACGAACGTTCTACGATTAACTACGTCGGCCGACGGCGCGCCTTATTATATACGTAACGGACGACCGAACACTAAAAACGGTTAAAAATAAAGGGACTAGGTGTTTTAAAGTTAATAAACCGTTACGGGTTTAAGTAATAAAAGCCTGGTAAGTTCGATTAAACTTATTAGTATTTAAACGAGTATATCGTTTAAACCTTTTAGTGTTATACGGTTTTATATTAGTACGCGGTATAATATAAGTTCCGTCGGAACGTCGTTAACGTCGAAGGGTCGATATAGTTCGTTTAACTCGTTTAAACCTTGTTTTAAACTTACTTACTTATATTATAACGTTTAATAACGGCCCGCCGGAATTAAATAACAGTGTTCTACGCCTTAGTAATCCGTTAGTTCGACCTAGACGTTTAAAGGCGTGTTTTAAACCGTAACGTTTAACCGAATATATAAAAGTTAGTTTTAACGGTGTAAGTTCGGTACGAGTACGATAATTTACCGTTATTTTATTAAGATAAGATAGTTAGTATGTTTTATAACTATAACCGGTTACGGTTTTACCTTACGTTACCTAAATTCATTAACTCGTTTAAGTTAAACTACTTAAACACGTATCTTTTATTAAAGTTTTTATTTAAGTAAGGTTAACCCGTAAAACCGCGCCGTAATTAAAGTAACGTCGCCTTCCATAAACTAACTAAACGGCTTTTTAAAATTATAAAAAACGCGTTTAACGAAAACACGGTTAATACTTAGTACCGTTTATTATTATATTTAGTTATTTTAACTTACTAAATTTTACCCGTTACGTCCTTTAAACCTATAACATAACGGTCTTACGGCGTAATACGTTCAAAGCGTATATAAAAAACGTCCGTGCGCCTAGTAACGTATTCTTTTAAAATACGTTTTCCGGCTTAATACGCGTTAACTAATAACGGCCGACGCCCTATAACTAATTCGTAAAGTAAGGTAGGGTGTACGGCGTAGGTTTCGGAGCGAGGTACTAACCTAACCTATCGTCGGTTTAGGCGTACGTAGTAGGGCGACGGTCTAACGTATACGACGGGCTTAGCGCGTAGTCGAGTTAAACGATTAGTACGGCCGTCGTCGTCCGTCTTGTCTTTTTATTTTTCCGTTTAGTTGTAAGATTAAAAGACCGGCGACCGGGCAACGTTATTGTCGTCCCGTTATCGTCCTACTTAACGGTCTCGTCGCGGTTAATACGGTGGTTAGCGACGCGGGCTTAAACGCGGCGGCGGTACGAGACACGTTCGTTAGGGCGGGGTATATAGTAGTAAAGGTTTATACCGTAAACACCGACACTTAAGGGTCGTACTTAATGTCGAGGTCGCCGTACTCGTTAATGTTAAAGCTAAAGTTACCGGTGTTTCGGAAAGGTTGTTACGTTTATATAACTCGTCCTCTTCGACTTTAAGGCCGCGTTTTAAGATCTCCTCGGCTTTAAGGTTACGGATAGTAACGTGTACGGAGATCGTTTCGTTACGGCGGATACTGAACGTGTAAGCGGTGTAGTGCGTTTTAGAGTATATAGGCGTTTAACCGGATAGTTACTCGAACATTTTAACGGTAACGCGTTAATTTATTACCCGGTTCGTCGATAGGGATGTTAAAAACGAGTTTTTAAATACGGAGCGTTTATATAAAGTTAACGGTTTTTTTAATCGAAAGGGAAGAAGGTTTTATAATAATATAAGTTATAAAATTAACTATTAGTTAATTAAAATAAAAGCGTGGTTAACTTTATATTTTTATTTTATTATTAAATTTAAATAATTTATAAAAAACTAAAATTAATTATATAATACAGGATTAAGTAATATACGTTATATTATATTAAAGTTTTTATTTTTTTTTTTTTTTTTTATAGTTTATTTATTATTTTAGTCCTTTTTTTTACTTTTTTACTTTTTTTTTCGTTTTATTTTAACGTTTATTACTTTTTACGATAATAAACGACGATAAGTTTATAAAATAACGGGTTATAAAAGTTTAAAAAAAAATATAAAACACCGTTTATATAGTTTATAATATTTTATTCGTTAACTAAACGGTATACTCGTCGAAAAGGCTTTAATTTTTTATTGATTTTATTTATAACTTATTTATTAAAGTTTTAAAAAATACGTTTAAAAATAATAATATAGTAAGTATTACTTATTTTTATACGGTTATAGTAACGTTTATAACTAATAACGATAACGATAATAATAATAACGACGGCGACGGTTAAAACGCCGTTAAAAAGGACGTAACTAAAAAAAACGTAGTTAAAAAAGACGTTATAATTATATAAATTTAAAAACGCGGCCACGATAAAATTAAACGGTTATATAACGACGATAACGATAACGACGACGGTAAACCGGCGGGGGCGCGGCCTAATAAACGACCGGTTATTACATCGCCGCGGCGCCTCCTTAATAATAATGTATAAAAGCCGATATAAACGGTATAAACACTTTAAACGACCCGTATAACTAAAAACGACGCCGACAGTACTTTCACAACAACGACCGAAAACGATAAGGCGTATATTAAACGGTAAATTAAGTAGTTTTATTAAAGTATTATTAAAGCGACGTTCCGTAATTATAACGTAGGCTTTATCGACGTTTTAATTTAAAAGAGCGTTTATTATTAAAGGAAGGTTAACCTTAACGGCCCGTTACACGTTTAAATAAACCGTATAACTGAGGCGTTAACGTAGTAGTAGTACTACTAACTCGTATAGTTCGTTACTTAATAGAACGACACTTTCCTCTTTAATTACTAAAAGAAAAGCGTAACGAACCGTGTATAGTTTATAATTAAAAAGGTGTAGTTAATTTAGTAGTAAAACGTAATAACGTTATTAGTAAGTATAAAGAAAAAGGCGTTCGTCGTTTTATTTACGTATAACGGTATTAAAGTTAAACGTAACGTCTTTTATTACGACCGTTTCGTATAGTTTATAACGCGTTAATTCGGTCTTAAAAACACAAAGGCGTTTTTAAATAATATTTATACGTAACGCCCGCTCGTCGACTTTATAATATGTTTTAACCGTAACGTGCTCGCCTTCGTACCCCTTAACTTAAAGAAAAAAGCGGCGGCTTTAACCTAACCGTTATAAACGTAAGGTACGTCGTATATTACTATTACTAACGTAAGTATAGTAGTTACTAAACGTAAACGTAACCTACCTTAGTTATTCGTATAATTAAAGTAACGGTAACTAACGTTATAATACTTATATAACGTAATAAAAACCGTTCTCGTCGGACCCTTTTTTAATACGGGTTTAATTTTTAATACGCGGGCCGTTTAATTATATTAAGAAAGGCGCGTTAACGAGGTTAAAGCGTTTCTTTTATTTAATAAACTTTAACTTATATAAAACCGTTTTATTGTAACGGTGGGCGACGAGGACGACGACGAGGGTGGTGACGAGGACGACGGTGACGAGGGCGGTAAAAAGGACGGTAAAAAAGACGACGAAAAAGACGGTAAAAAGGACGACGGCGACGAGGACGGTAAAAAGGATAATAAAAAGGGTGGCGCGGACGGTGGTAAAGAGGAGGGCGGTAAAAAGGACGACGAAAAGGACGACGAGTATAAAGACGTTAATACGTAATAAATCCTTTTCGTTTTTTATAATAAAAACGGTAACGATAATAAAAAGGATTTCGACGTAGAGGTGGAACGGGGAGTTTAAAGTAGTCGTTTTTTATTATAATTATATATAACCGAGTTTATTTAATCGTATTTATATTATTATTATAATTATTTTTATTTATAATTATTATTATATACTTACGTTTTACGTTATATACTTACGTTTTACGTTATATACTTATATTTAATAAGTGTCGTCGTTATATAGTTAACCGTTAGGCGTAATATAATAAGTCGTATAAAAAATAATATAATAACGTAAGTAAAGTAACAGGTCGGTAACGAAGTCGCCGTAAACGATATAGTACAAAGCGTTACTATACGTTTTAACATCCGTAATATAAAAGACGTAATTATTAAACGTAAATAACTACTTAACGTAACGGTCGTTTATTAAAACAAGTTTTAACAGGGGTAGTTACTATAAAACGCCTTTACCCGTTAAAGCGCCGTATACGTAACCGCCGGCCGAGTTTACTAAAAAGTAAAACAACGCGTTAAGGCTTTAATAGTCCTAGGGCGACGTCTTAATACGTTATACGTAATAACGTAACACTTACCTAATAACCGTAACACGGTTAACCTAGTCCGTTAAACGTACGAAACGTAACGTACCGGTCGCGCGTAATAAGACGTCGTAGTTAATAGGTTACGTTATACGGTAGTCTAACTTTTTAGTCGCTATTTCGAGTAAGTCGTTACGGGTAACTTTAAACTACGATATTATAACACCGTCGTAGTACACGGCAAGACCGTACGTAACAAAGGCCTTATTAAACATTATAAACGACGGTTTATATACGGCGTATTTAAAGCGGAAGTACGTAAAAGGCGCGCCGTAACGCACCGCTTTAATAGTTTAGTTTAAGACGAGGAAGATATAACGCTTATTATAAGCCTTAACGATCGTAGTTTATTATTTTAGTATAAACCGCGTACCGTCTTACAACAATACGATTTATATAAATAAAATCGTAACCTTTAATAGGTTTATTACCTAGTTCCGTAATAAGTTAAAGGTAGTAACTTCGACCGTAATCGGTTTTAAACCTTACGCGTACTTAACCGTAATAAGGATAGCGGCGGTATACGTTACTAGTTTATACGCGGTATTATAGTAATTATTAAATACAGCGTAGCTTATCGGCTCGTACTACGTATCCGTAAACTTTTTAAATAACGCACGCCCGGTAAATGTAAAAATACTAAAAACGAGTACTAAAACCGTACTTATAATTATATCCGGCGTTATATCGTTAACGTAAACGTAGAACGAAAGAGGGACGGTGTCTATAAAGTAGTTAGTAAATAACGTCCGGTACGTTTAAAGCCGCGCCGTTAAGGGTAGCCGGTACGGCGACGTAATAAAAAAGGCGTCGTCGTAACGGAGGTTAAGGAACGGGCGGACTACGCCTTAATTTATATATAATACGTTAAAGTCGAAGTTTATATCCGAGTTAAGCCTTATAAACGCGCGTCGGAACGTAACGGCCGTGTTACCGGCCTTAATATTATTATAACCGTACCCGTTAACGTAGTACGCCGTTAACGCGTTAAACGTCGCTAAACCGTTATAAGCTTTATATAAGGTGTAAAAGAACGGCGGTATAAAAGGCCCTACGTATAAACGTTAGTGTAACGTTTAGGCCGTTTCGTCGCCGGTTACGTTTAATGTAACCGTTATACGGTCGTAAGATAAGTAGGACTAACCGTCGAGGCCGGCTAACGGACCGGTTAAAGTAGTTATCGTAACGGATATAGTCGTATTAAACGACGAGCCTTATTATAAAAAGGTCGATAAAAGAAAGAGAGGGCGTATAGTAAACGAGATAGGTCGTTATGTAAGTGTATTAGAGTAGTGTAAAGGTCTTTTTATATTATTATAAAGTTATAAAAAGTAAAAAAAAAAAAGGGGCCGTTCCTACCGATTAAAGGCGCCTTTTTATACCTTTCTTACCTTTTCGTATATAAAGACGGACGTATACGGTAAATAAAAAAGTACGAAAGTCTAACTTATTGAATAAAGGCGTTATCGTTTACCGTCGTCCGTTATATAACCGGGTACGGCGGGAGAATAAAGGGGTTATATAAAATAAAGACGGCGTTTTTAATAATAAGTAGTTATATAACTAAGAATAATATAAAAGGATAGGACTCGTATAAATTAACGACGTTATTTTTTATAATAGTACGTTATTAACTTTTTAATTTTTTTAATAAGTAGAAAGAAATAATACAAGGCGTCCTTGTTAACCGTATTATAACCTTTTTATAAGTATATAAATATAATATATAAATAAACTTTCGTAAAAGTTTATTTATATATAATTATTACGCGGTAAATAGGTGTTACCGTTACCACCGTATAATAAACACGAGGTTCGGTTTTCGGTTTTATTAATAAACGGAAATAATAAAAACAAAACGCGCTTTCGTCGACCGTATTAACTACTTCTTTTTTTATCGTTTATTATAAAGGTGTAACGCCTTTTTAACGGTTAACTGTATTTCGTTTTATACTTTAACCGGCCGTTTCTAGTTAAAACGGATAAGGGGGTACGTATAACGTACGTACCTTTTATATATCGTCGTCTTTTTAACTAACTTAAGGTTATACTACGTTTATTAATAACACGTACGAATATATAATAATAAACGACTTTTTATATAACGAGGAGTATTAAATCGTAGTTTACCGTACGTACTAAGCCTATATTATATTTATAGTTATAGGGTAAGTACGTTACTTATAAACGTTACCGTATAAGTTAACCGACGAACGGCTTCGGACAATAACCGCGCTTTTTACGACGTATACGGTGTAACCGTTTAATACGTTAATATATAAACTAACGACGGTATAACCGGCCGTTTTAAACTTATAAACGTACTAAAGATACTACTACGGATAAAAAAAGTACGGTTATAATATACGGTCGTAAATAAAAACGAAGGCGTACAACCGTACCGTTTACGGGATCCACGCCCGTATAAGTGGCGCGGGGCGGTAACCCTTATAAACCGAGTATTAACTATAAAGCTACTTTATATTAAAGACCCTCCTCCGTTACTTTATTATTGAAGCGGGGCCGGATACGACGGAGCGTAACGCCGTAAGCTAAGACGGCGTAAACGACGCCGGGTTATTCGCCCGGTTAACGGCGTTATTAAACGCCGCCGAGCGCGACGTATAGGTGTAGGGCGGCGTAGTTTAAGCGCTGGCGGCCGATAAAACGGCCCGTATACCGTAGTACGAGTTTATAGGCTTCGAAGTGTATTTTTAAGGGTTAACGGACGACGATATTTTATCGTTATACCGTTTACCGCGTAACGGGAGAGATAAAGACGACGGGGGCGGTAAAGACGGCGTTTTACCGTAGTTATTAACGGTAGTAAAGACGGTTTTACGGTAAACGTATAAACGGTGTAAAAATATAGGGTTAAACCGGACGATAACGTAATAACGGGTGTAAATCCTTAATACGTTTTACGACGGCGATAATAAAAAGTTAACGGCGTTTTAATGGTTTAAAAACCCGTCGACCTTATAAACGTACTTTACTTAAACGAAGTAGATGTTAACTTTTTTTTACTACGTCGTTTATACCGTAAAAGGGTACTTCCCGACGCGACTAGTAGGCGGCGTTAGTGTAGTACGGTTTAAGGACGAAATTAAAGCGAGTAAAGACTAAACGGACGTTATAAAGGAGGTGTTAGTCTTTTTAAAAGGGACGGCGGTGACGCCTAAAGGTTTATAGGCCGTCGTGCGCCGTTTGTTGTTTACGTTAGTTTATTAATATATTAGTAGCCGGCCGTTCCGTTTATTAGTGTTAAACTTTTATGTAATGTTAACGCGTTATATTTAGGCCGAATAGGGTACCGTCGTTTAAGATAGGGTTATATATAAGGTGTAGTATAAGCTAAGTAACTATAATAGTTAACTATTAACGTTTATATAAACGGCGTAGTTTATTATCTTTAACTTTATATATTACTAGTAGGCTAGCGACGACGACGGTATTTTAACGTAGTTTTAAACGGTTTACCGGCGTTTCTTTTATTAAACGACGGAGACGACTTTCGGTTATATTTTATAGTAACGGTTGTTCCTTTTTATAGTTAGTCGGGCGGTCGTAACGACGAAGTAAGCGCGTTGGTCGTTGGACGGCTAGATAGTGTAGTACGAAGGTATTAAGTTATAAATAACGTAGGTAACGCGGCTAGTAGCCTAGGCGTACGACGCGGTATACTAGTTACTTTACGACGAGCTTTTTTTCGGTATAGTAGGCCTACCCTTAATTAAAGCGTGTGTAGTGTAGGACGACCTTAATAAGGACGTTTTTAGTACGTTTTAGTTAATTAATAAATAAAATAAGGCGTTATTAAACGGGTCGTAGTAAACGTTATTATATACCGTTTAAACTACCGCCCGGTTACGGTACGTGTTTATATATAGCGACGGGTTATGTACGTAAGTTATCGTTATATACAAGGCCTAAGTGTAGGCGTTCTTTAACCTTTTCGCGTTTTTTATATATATTACGCCGGCCCCGTCGTTATAGTCGTCGGAGTTATTATTAACGACGTAGTATAATACGGTATAGTAACGGTACGTTTTTATATAAGAGTAAATAGTTATGTTGTACGTGTAGTATTATAAGGGTTAAAAGTAGACGAACGTTTATAAAAAAAACGTACGGTTTTTACTACGGTTAGTAGGTAACCTGCTTTTACTGTTCTTTATTTACGTATAACCGTTACGGTTTATATTTTTACGTAAAGGCGTGCCTAACGTTACGTTTTTACCGCGCCTTTAATCGTAATTAAACGGTACACTTTAAAAAAAGCCGTCGTTATTAGTATGTTTTTAAAAAGTGTGTATAAGGGCGGGCGTTTTAACGTTTAAAGTAGCGTAGTAACGGTAAGTAGTAACGTTAATTATAAAAAAAAAGTTTTTAACTCGGGAGTAAGTTAACTTTACGGGCAAGGCCGTAAACCTTAACGGCGAGGTAAAAGACGAGTAAGACTTAACCGTATTAGTCGTAAGTAGTAATTATAACTTTTAAACGTTTAACTACGTTTATACGGGTTTAACGACGTTAACGATAAGTACGTTGTTTTATTAAGCGTATAAAGCGTCGACGAGTTAGTAAAGGTTGTTTAGGTTCGACCGGTTATAACCCTCGTTTAGTAGCGTAAAAGGCCGTAAACGGACTTAGACTAATGTAAGGGGGGACGAGTTAAAACGACTATAAAAACGGGTACGTTTATAAACGTTAGTAACGTGTACGGAAGCGACCCTTTTAACCGTCGTATAGTGTTTATATAATGACGAGACGTTATAGTTTCATAAACCCGGTTAATAAGTAAAGGTTTTTATAGTAGTAGGGTTTATATTAGTAAAGTAAGTTTTATTCATATTTAAAACGGGTTTAAGTAAAACGTTAATTATTTTTATTAACGTTACAGTAAATAGTGTAAAGACGATTATCTTTATACTACTAATAATAACGTTACGCGGCGATATACTACACCGTTTTACTAACGTTAATATCCAGTATTACATATAAACGCTAAAGTCGACGCGGCGCGCACCGGTCGTTTTAATTTTAACGGAGGCGGCCTACATTACAGGCTTTTTAAAGTACACGCACTAACTTATTAACCGTTAAAAGCTAAACCGTATTATAATAAACGAGTATTACTTTACGGTTACAGTGTAAAGTTACCGGCCGTATATACGTTAATTCGGTTAATACGTCCGTTAAGTACGGACGTAAACGGTGTAGTTAACGGCGACGTTACCGCCGTTAATAAAGGCGGTCTTTTTCAAATATAATAAACTTATACGGCCGTACATTATACGGGCGGTTATAAACTAGTATAATATCTTTTATCGTATTATTTATATAAATCCGCTTTACGCAACGGATACGTTCGACGCCTCCGAATTTACAACGTTTAACACGGTTAAAAACTATACTATACGTTTCGTACAAAACTATACACGGCGCTACCTATATACGACGGATTATAACGGACGATTTATCGTTTACTATATTATACGGGCGACGACCGACACGGTAACGGCGCGGTTAAGTTATAAGTCGTATACGTCGGCTATAAGCTTAAAAGATAATAAATAAACGATAATCGCGCGTTAACTCGGACGGGATAAAGGGACGGGCGCACGTTATACCTAACTAATACCGGCCATCGTAACGACGTCCGCGTTCGGCGTTAGTTTCGACTACGTATACGTACGACTCGTCGTTTACGTCGGGGCGCCGTAATATATAACCGACTTTACTTAAGAGTCGGGGCGGGTTAGGCGTGATAAAAAAAAGGCGCGTTCGGTAGTCGTATTAACGGTACTAAACGCGGGCGAGACGGGCGTATAAACCGTTAATACCGAGGGCGTCGACGCGGACCCCGACTAGTTAATAATGTAAACGTACTTATCCGGTTAACACTACCTTTACGGCGTAATAAACGAGTTTTTAAACGCTTGTACCGACTAATGTTAGTGTATAGTAAGGGACGTCGTGTACGGCGTATACCCGTAAGTTTACGTTACGTAACGGCCGAGTACGGAAACGTAGATCGTCCCGGTTACGACGACGATAAACGCCGTATACGGTATAAACGGCGTATACGGTACGGCGGCGATGTCGGCGATAGTGTATATAAGACCGGCGGAAGTGCGGTAGTAAAAGGAGGTGTAAAACAAGGTGTTTCGGGCGTACGAATAAGACTTATAAATAACGGTAGGTTATTATCTTTACTACCGTCTTTTAAAGTAGTAGCTTTAAACGTACTTTAACGGTGTATATACGTAACGTTAAAACTAAATTAAGGTAAAGGGTGACGTACTTTAAGTATATAAAACGGACTGTACGGCGTAAATGTTTAAGTACGTCGTTTATTAAACGTGTTTTTAACTATAGTAAGTCTATTATATAACCGACTTAAAGGTTAGTAAAACGGTCTACTAGTTTACTAATGTAGTACTATTAGTATATTACGGGGTGTTTTAACGGTCTAACGGGGCGGTATAACTTTAAAAACACTTTAGTTAACGGTTTACCTTAACTTAAACGTATATACGGTAGTTCGGTTAAACGGCTACCCTTAATAGTAACGTATATATATAAGTTAACTACGTATTTATAAAAACGTTAGACGAGTTAAGTAAAGAAGCGATATAAAACGTGTTTCGTATTTATATATAACGTTAATAATACGTAATATAAAAACGTATTTATTAATAACTTAACTATTTTATTACTTTATTATTTTATTACTTTACTATTTTATTACTTTATTACTTTACTATTTAATTAAACTTAGTTTTTTTTTATCCTTTTTTTTTTTTTATTTTCGTCGCCCCTCCTTCTTTACCTTCTTTACTTTTTTTACCTTTTCCGCTTTCTCCATCTTCTTCACCTTTTTCGTTTTCTTCACCTTTTTTACTTTCTTTTCCTTTTCTTCTTTCTTTTCCTTCTTTTCTTTTTCTTTCTTCTTCTTTTTTCCTTTTTTCTTCTTTATCCTTTACCCTTCCCACCTCCTTCGTCTCCTTTCACCTTATACTAGTTTCTTTTACCTTAACTTACCCCCCGCCTCGCTTCACCTCGTCTTTCCTTACCCCCCCCTTTATATACTACCTTATACCCCTTTTACGTACCTTAACCCGCCGGGCCGACGCCGCCTTCGCGTCGAGTGCCGGGCACGTCGACGAGATTACCGTCGACTATAAAGTCCGGTATATATAAAAGAATAAGCCCGCCGGTTACGTCTTTTATATAAACACTTATAACGTATTAACTATTTATATCTTTACGTTTAAGCCCTTTACGGCGTATATAGTAAAGCCGGTTAACGGTATAAACGCGTCCCTTAACACTTACACTATCGACGCCTTTAAAACTATCTTCCGAAACACCGCTTTAACCCTTATAAATACGTTTTTACTAACCTAGTACTATAACGCCGTCCGTACCGTTAACGACGAGATTTATATTAAGTATAACGATGTCGGGGGTAACTACGATTATAACAACTTTATATTAATTTTTATTTTAACGATAACTATACCGTTATATATTATTTTTATAACCGACGCGCTTTCGACTAACTTATATACTTAAATAACGTTTAGTTAAGTTAAAACCGTTTACGTAATAGTCGATTATACGTTAAAATTAAAGGATTATAAAATAACTAATAAAAAAAACGTCAACTAAATTAAAACAAATTATATAATAAGTAAAGTCCTTAAAAAGTTATAAAATTATTTATATTTTTTTAAATAACCGACTTATTTATTTTTTTCAATATTTTTTCTTTTTCCTTTCTTTTTTTCTTTTCTTTTCCTTTTTTCTTTTTTTTTTTTTTTTTTTTTTTTTTTTTTTTTTTTTTTTTTTTTTTTTTTTTTTTTTTTTTTTTTTTTTTTTTTTTTTTTTTTTTTTTTTTTTTTTTTTTTTTTTTTTTT